>JABAYD010062390.1:0-17500 GCA_014822095.1 Diplotaxis tenuifolia
GGCCGTGGAATGTATGCACAACCTCCATTTCTCGAACATCATATTCGAGACTTCTTCCGAGAGCCTTCGTGACGTCTTCTTACGCCCTTCCGCTCATCAAAGCTTTGATCATACTCGCCACGCTATCTCCTTCCTTTTGGCCAGGTTTGCTTCGTGGAGTCTGAATCATGCTCTCCCAGAACGTAATGATGTTGCCGATGCGATTGCCTTGAGTGTTACCAGGGATCTTCGTCACCAGTCGTACATCGCTTGTCGTGCTCCGGTGTGGTTACACCGTCTTCTTGCTTTGGAGGCTCAGCAGTAAATGGGTTTGTAGAAATCTTTCCTTTGTTTTCCCTTGTGTTTTTGGTGTCTACTGACATCCCATTATAGCTTGTATCTTGTACTTCTTCTTGTTGTTCCTCTTTAGACAGTTCTGTTTCCAGTGTTAAAAAAAAAAACATTGTGCTATTTATTATCCAATCAACATGTATTAGAAAAATATTTAGAAAAGCATTTAGAAAATGATAATGTCTCCAAATGCTCTTTATTCAATGCTATCATATGGAGCATTTGTGGGATCATTTAAAGTCATAGTATATAAAATTGAAAACTAATATATAATTAATTTATTTTTATTTTAGAATAAAAAATATTTTTAAAATAAAGAGCTAAAGTTTATATACTTATAAAATAAAAATTGCTATTAAATATTTTTAAATTTTATTAAAAAAATGTTTCACATTTAAAATATTATATAATTTGTATAATTACACATCTTCTTCATTATTGTTAACACAAACACATAACATAATATATATTTATATGTTGTAAATATAAACATATCTATATTAAAATTTTAATTTTTGACGTTAAATAGTTTGAAAAATCATAAATTTCAATATAGAGTTTTCGAAAAGCAGTTAATTTAAGATTTTTGAAAAACATAAATCTTAGTCATTAAATTTTTTTTCCTGCAAAGTAATATTATAATTAGTTTAGATAATTTGTTGTAGAATTACTTTATTTTTTATTTTAACACATGAACAATGGAAATACTCCAGCCTTTCAAAAAATAAAAAAAAAACATTTTTTTGTATAACTCCAATAAGAGCAATACAATGATTGGAGGCTTTTATAAAGAAAATCTCTTGTAAACATTTTTTTATGTATGCTTTCAAAAACATAAAAATTTATAATAATTTCTTTTCCAAAAATCTAATTCTTTCAATAAAAATATAAAACATTCAATTTATTTCTATAAAAAATGTAAAGTATTTTATCTAATTACATATAAAAATGTGAAGTATTCTTTTTTTGACAACAAATAGAATCCTAAGTAACATGGCCTGCCAGTTTAGACAGCCAAACTGGAGGTATTGAAACGACATAAAACATAGTTGAAGGAGACCTTCTCGCACCCCGTGCAAGCTTGTCTACCATAGTTTTTTTGTGCTCTTAGAATATGTCTGATCCCTAAGTTAGAGAAGAAAGTCTTATTGCGTCTGAATTCTTCGATATGTGTAGAAAAAGCTGGTCATTCCTCTGGTGTCGACACCATCTTCACCATTTGAGAACAATCCGTCTTGAAAAATACATAAGAGAAATTAAGAGTATTCTCCATCGCCCAAATTAGTGCTTCACACTCAGCGTGCAAAGCTGAAAGGCTCCTGCTTAGATTCATTGCCCCCATCACGATCTTTGTCGATCCTTCACTTTGACAAAACCATCCTTGTCCTGTATACTTGTCCTTTTGTTTCCATGCACCATCAACATAGCATGCTCTTGTGGCTTCTCCAACCTGTCCCTCCCGGACCCTTTTGTGCAAGTTCAGAATAATCTTTATTCAATAATTGGGTCTCTTCCTAGAGCACACTTTCCATCTCAGCTATGCGAAGCATTTCGTGCAGGTTTCATTCCTATTTGAAATGTAAAGTATTCTATAAAAAATAAATTGATAAAGAATTATATATTTTTCTATAATTCTACAATTAGGTACTATAAATCATTATTTTTAATATCACTTGTGTTGTTTTATATTTGTATTAATTAGTTCCAGAGGTACTTTTTTAGATTTTATGAAAATAAATATCTAATAAAAGTCCTCAACCATGCATATTATAACAATGTTTCAACTTCCCCTATGAGCGATATATAAGCAAAATTCACTTAATTTACTTCTCATTAGATTTTGTGGTTAGTTTAATAAAATACTTAGTATATATTTAGATGGACTAATATATTTCTCTAAGAATTCTAAAAATTCTTTTGATGATGACGCGTGGCTATCTCAAATGTTATAATGTTTCTTAAATAATATATAAGAGATAAAATTATATATACATATTATATATATATCATTTTCTATACAATACACAACTAACAAAAATTACTAATTATATTTTATTTTTCGTTATATATATAACATACATAGGAGATTTTTAAAATATTTTTCTTTAAAACAATCCATTTAAAACATATACCAGTTTGTACAGTAGATACTGAATTTATAAATTCATTGATAGAAAACATTAAATGTGTTTGTTATCTAAAATTATTTTTAATTTTACTTTAAATTAAATTATTTATAATTTTGTATCTTATTATCTATATAATACATAAGTAATAAATTATTAACCACTAACTGTATTTTTAATTTTATCTATAAAATACAAAAAAGAAAATTTTTATGTTTTCTTTTTCGTACAATAATTATTTTATTAAATGCACAATATAATTTATAACATAAATCTGAGCATTGATGACATAATTTCTATAAATTCCTATTTGGCATACCCATAATTGATAAATTTGATTTGTTTGGTTATTGATGTAAGTTAGTTCTTGATTTAGTTTTTAAAAGCTTAATTACATAACTCAAAAACAATTCATCAACTCATCAAACTGAAAAATTATTTGGAGACCTTTTCTATAAATATCACATCAAAAAAAAAATATGTAACATCTCAATTAATTTATAGGAGGATATAGGAAATATAAGAATCTTCTAATCATTTCTAAAAGTGATAACTCAACTATAATATCACGTTGTCATTGCAAATAATTAGAAATTTAAAAGCTATATATTTGATTGTTTTGCATTTATCTAACATTTTTTTAGAATATATGTATATAGTGAGTAGAAATATTATTAGGTTTATATTAGTTAGTTTTCTTCAATCTATGATTTATTGTATCTACTATAAACATAATATATTTAAATTGTTTTATGTAGGATCATATAATTTATATAATCTAATAAATGAAAATTATTGTTTCAATAAATAAATTATATTATTTTTTTTTATATTTAAAAGGTTTGATTATTTATTGGATAACATAGATTTGATTAGATAATGATATACTTATTTTCCTTTTATAGAGAAGAACATAGTCATTTGCATTCTGAAAGTAGGTACCCTCGTGATCAGGTGGTAGATCATGATAGGGTATATTATATAGTTATAGGTGCATTTTCTGAAATGCCTAACTTGGATGCAAAAGAGTTTTATGAAATTCCAGCCGCAGCTAATCAGACGATTTATAAAGGTTGTAGAGAAGGTCTTTCTAAATTTTCACTGGCAGCTAGAATGATGATATCAAAATTCATCATAACTTACCAAAAATGTGTATGGATGCATAGGCTGAGTTGTTTATAGATTATATGCTTGAAGATAATTTATGTGTTGAATCTTTACGAAATTCAAAAACTGATTCATAGTTTTAACTTAACTTTGGAGATGATAGATGAATGTATAGATAAATGTATGATCTACTAGAGGAAAGATGCGGAATTGTTAGACTGTCAATTTTTCCTGAAGCCACGATGTAAATCCTAAGGACGTGGGCAGAATAGGGTACCGTACCAACGGATGTGGTACTTGCCTATTACGGATAGGCTGGAGAGATTATATTAATTTGAAAATGATGCAGCATCGATGAGATAGCATGTAGAACATACTCAGAGGAAGGCGAGATCAATCACCCTCAGATGCAAAATCGTGAAAAACTGAATTCAGTACACCCTGATTTTGCAAGCAACATTCGCAATATTTATCTTGCGCTATGCACAAAAGGATTTAGTTCTTTTGAAATTTCTGGAAGACAATACTCACTTTGGTCAGTCATCCTGACGCAATATAACCTTCCACCAGAGAAGTGTATGGAAATAGAAATCCTTTTCATCAGTATATTGATACCTAGGCCTAAGCATCTAAAGCGGGCCTCGGTGTTTTCCAACAACCTCTGATAGAATAATTGAAGTAATTGTGGTGAACATGAGTGTAGACTGATATTTTGTGTTTTGACACATTTTACATATGTTCTTCTTATTATCTTTGTGCTTTTCTGGAGTCATCTTAGTTTGTTTTGAGTCATTTCAGGTTGAGAACGAGTTAGATTACGCAAGAAGGAACACATGAAAAAAATGATGCAAAATTAGAGTTTTCTGTCACGGAGCACTCCCGCGGAGCACCCCCTGCCTGCTCCAGATATTTAAGGAAACTTCTGATCTGTTTCGGGATTTACTCTGGAAACCACATCTCTTTACCCTAGCAGGCGCCGCTTCTCTTTTAAGAAAAATCTGGCCACCTTTACTTTTTATCTTACGCTTATTTTTTTACACAAGAACTTGTTGAGACCTTTGTTGAGAGATTTTCTAGCTATTTTGTAAGGGCAACAGTTTCTTCTTCTTCGTTTCTAGAGAAGAATTCCATGAACCCTCTTTTTACTTTGAATCAATCAATGCATTATTCAGTCATGATTTGTGTGTTTCTCTGTGTCTTCGTTTGTAACTGTTCTTAATGCTAGTACTAATATGATCAATTAGTATTTGAATCTAGGTTAACCTCTTATCATTAACCATGAATTAGGTTGCTAAATCTGTTATAAACGAGCTTCTTATACCTGATCAGCGAGAGTAGATATCAAGGTATGAGGTGAACATATTAGATATGTGGTTTATTGTTTGTTGTTGACCCTTGATCCAGAGCTTAGGTCAAGGTCGCTCCGCAAAAGGAGCAGCTCTGCGAGAGCAGACTGTTCTAGTTAAAGAAGTCTGAGTTCTAGATTGTTCTTTAAGAAGCTTGAATAATTGTTTGGTTCATTATGTTAACACCCGATGGAACACCCTAGGTTGGCATCCTTAAAACCTGAATTTGAAACTTCCTGCTTTATTCGTTACTTACTTTCTACGTTTTTACTTCAGAGCACTCCATTGTTTTAGCTTGAATTTGATCTTACAGAAATAAAGAGTAATCTAGTCCTCTGGAATTGAATCATAAATACTACATCTATACTGATAGCTTGCCGTAGAACAAGACACAATTTAGTGTATCAAGTTTTGGCGCCGTTGCGACGAGGATCAAGCATTTACCTTTATTTTTCTAGTCTAAAACATATAGCTTGCCTTATCTTTTCTTTGCTTGCAACTAATGTTCCAGGTGTATGTCCAGTAGAAACACTCAAAGCAACACCTCCAGTCCATTAGTCACGCTTACCAACGAAGAGTTAGCAAGGTTAGAAAGAACCAACATGCAACAAACAAGGCCGACTAACGCCACAGTGGGCGATCATGGCAACCAAAATGATCTCACTGCAGCAATGGCTCCGATGCAACAGCAAATGCTCCAGATGCAGCAGACCATTCAAGCACAACAAGCTGCTCAAAAACAACAGGAGCAACAAAAGCATGCTGCTCAAATCGGTGAGAGGAACTTGCCGCGTAACATCCCTGCTACGCGCTCTGCCATTGCTCCACCGCCATGTCCCAGACAAAAATTTGAGAGCAAGCCTGCTATGATCAACTTGGTACAGAGGAAGATGTTCCATGGGCTTCCAGCTGAGATACCAATGGAACACATCGATTCTTTTGAAGAAATCTGCAGCTTCACTAGTGCTAACGGAGTATCCCCTGATGACATCAAATGCATGATGTTTTCGTTCTCTCTAGTGGACAAATCTTCAAAATGGCTCAAGTTGTTTCTTACAGGTTCCCTCACTACATGGAAACAAGTCAGAGCAGCCTTCCTAGGCCACTTTTACACAAAGACTAAAACAACTGTTCTCAGCAATAAGATCTCCTCTTTCAATCAGCACGTCAATGAACCGTTCAATGATGCATGGGAGCGATTCAATGACATCCTTAGGGAATGCCCTCATCATGGGTTTGAGAATGATCTGTCATGGGGATATTCTATGATGGTGTGGAATGGGAGTTTCGCAATGCTCTGAATGCTGCGAGCAAAGAGAGACTTCATGACACATACCACAGCGGGAGCATTCGAGCTGATTGAGAACATGGCAGCCTCCTCTGCGAACAAGAACAGAGAAACAGACCGCTCCAAGAAAGTGAACAGTGTCGACGCTCAGTGGAAGGATGAGCTTACAGCCAAGGTTGACCTGCTCTTAAAGAGCAAAGAAGGGCACGTCATGTACATGGACGAAGCAACACCAGAGGAAATAGCTAAAGATCTAGCTTCTGAAGGTGGGACAAAAGGGAGGATCATCAGGAGGTACTCTACATCAATGGTCAGGGGTATGTCCAGTGGAATTAATTTCAGAACTCCAACTGCAGGAGCAACCCTAGCTCGCTCTCTTACCGGAGCAACAAACAGAGAATCCCGGAGATCAGATGCAGAATAATCAGCAACAAGGTGCTCCGCAGCAGAGAGGCTTTCCCCAGAATTTTCAAGGCAAAACTTTCGTCTTCAGCCAAGCTCAGAACCGTTTTCAAAGCCAGAAGCAAAATCAGAATCATCAGAAACATCAGAGCAACCAACAGACTGCTCCGACTAACTTGAGCGGTGCACAGAATGAAATGAAGGTTTTGGGGAACATGATGCATCAACTGCTCCAGAGTCAACAAATACATGTCAAGGCATTGAACCAGGTCACCAATGATATCAATACAAGGATGGAAACATTTTCACCACTGATTAAAAAACTTCAGTTACTTTTTACACTTTTGTCTCCTCCAACCTCCATTTTTGCGATTTCTCCAATGTTTTCACCCAAAACTCTCATCTTTCTCATTTCTCAACGATTTTAAGCGATTCTTGATTCTAAATTGGATAACGTTTTGCAATCTATCAAGTTCTTAAGTTATTTCCACAGGTCGATCAAGGTATCATCCAATCGCTTATCTCCTTCTCGGTGACTATGCTCGCGGTTTGGGAACCGTTGTTTCTTTACTTCTCTTGATTATGATAGATCGACTTTAGGTTGCTGGACCACGAATTGATCACTCCTTTACTGTTAGGATTGAAAAGAAATAGGATAACAGAGATTACAAATCGTTTAAAGAGATATAGGGTCGGAACTTCATAAATCGGTTGGGCTGTGTTGTGTGATTGTACTTATGATTTCGTTGTCTCACTGTGATTTTTAGGTTGCTAGAAAAGATATGCAAAGAGTTCATTTCTTGGAACGAATATGTGGAAAGGTTGCATCTTTTCTAGCAACCACATTAACTGAACTAATTCGAGCTTTGATTGTTTTGTAGATGCCTCCACGAACCAAGATGTCTGCTCGCCGCACACCCTGCACCTTCGAAGACGATGACATCCCACTCACCTATCCATGGCCTCGCGGAGAAGGGTTACGCATCGACATCACCGATCCCGAGATCCCACCGATTTCTCTCGACAGATGGGACAGGTCTGATTCACGCCACTACAATGCATTTCTCAATGTGGCCATACAGCCAACACGGTTCACCCATGCCCACTCAATGCGCAACCTAGGCATTCCTGAGGACCTTCACGCGGTTCTCCACGCCATCGGCGTCGACGAACTCTGCTATGAAACACATACCTTGTACCCCTTTCTGGTCCGTCAATGCCTCGCCTCAGCCTACATCACGTACACTGATCTGGATCATCCGAGCTTTGAGACTGCTTGGTTCTGTTTCTTCGCCAACAACACAAAGTACGCAATTTCCTTGGACGAGATCACCAAGGTATACAACCTCGAAAACGAGCCCACAAACCTAAAGTTCCCCAAGAGATTCGCACCTACACAACATTTCTGGGAGCTCATAGCTGCTGAAGAGTTCAAATCCCGCTCAGCCAACCAATCACACATCAGGAATCCAATGCTCAGTATCGTCACCAAAGTGTTGAGCACTCTGATCTTCTCAAGGATAGCAAGGCAAAGGTAACAAACGACGAGCTCCAGTTTCTCTATGCGGGAATTGAAGATGAAATCCGCGCTGGCACTCCTCAAATGCTTGCAGCAGAGGTTAAGACAAACCCATGATTCATTTTGGGCAAGACAGTGACCGAGAAAAGGACAAGGGTGCTCCAGAAGGAGGGAACAAAAGCTGCAAACCGATGTGGCAGCTTGCTCGCTCCACTTTTTGATCACTGCAACGTTGATCTAACGCTTTACAAGCCAACAAAACCCCAGAGTACATTGATGTTCCTTACCTCATCACATGCCAGATCCTCAAAGACGAGAGCACTTACACTTTCCAGGATCGTGATGGGAACACCCTGTACTATGCTTTGCCGCAGAAAACTATTACAAACCTCCAAAAATTTGAGAACATTAGGTTTCTCCCTTGACCGGAGTACCTAGGCGTTGATCCTCGAGCTGCTCCACCAGAGTAGTCTGATGACGACATGGAGAAAGTTGAAGATACCAGACCACCAAATTATGACTTGGACCCTCTTGATGTTGATGTTGATTATGCAGAGTATAGGCATTTGATGGTTGAGTCACAAAAAAATAACAACAACCTGATGCAAAGGATCCTTCGCGCAATCACCTATCATCTCCTTTGTACTATCCACTGTTGCTCTGTATGATTTGGATGACTCTGTGCTAATTCTCACACCAGAGACTGTGTGAAGTAAGTCTGGGGGAGGCACTTGTGTGTTTCTGAACTCTATTTGCTTATGTTTTTGTTTCTTGAGTCAGTCATGTGTATGTTTTTGCTTATTAAGTCAGTTCTAGGATCTTAGTCAGTCAAACTCATGTGGGAACTAGGACTTTATTTTGTGATGCTATCTAACCACCTTGTGCTTTAAGTTATCTTATTCAGTGACCTTAGCAGTGACGAAAGACGCACACTTGAACCTAGAACACCCTGAATTTATCTCACCTTGCTCTCTAGAAGATTTCGGTTTGTAGTGGTTACTCTGGAAAGACTCTAACTCCATCTAACTTGAACCTAATATGGACTTAATCCTTCTTGTTATGGGCATTAGATTAGGGAAACAAGATTACACTCAGGAAATCTTAATTCTTTCTATCCATTTTGTTGATCCTGAGTGGCTAGCTCATTTTTAGCTAGTACCCACCATGTACCTTAAAACCTTTGTTTGTAAGGAGTTTTTGTCTGGAAAGTGTGACTTTGTAGGTTTGAGATATAGAGTATGGAGCCGATTTGAACAGCAGTCAGTGGGGTTCTGGTAAGAGTATGTCGTCCTAGTATGTCTGCTTTTATGGTTCAAAGATTCGTGGTTAAAGTATGGATGCTGAAATAAGAGAGTTCCCACACTTTCAAACCTTTCCCACTGATCTGGAAACTTGACATTGTTTGAGGACAAACACGGATCCAAGTCTGGGAGAATTGATGTATTGTGTTTTTGACGCATTTTACATATGCTTTTCTTATCATCTTTGTGTTTTTCGGAAGTCATCTTAGTTTGTTTTGAGTCATTTCAGGTTGAGAACTAGTTGGATTGAGCAAGAAGGAACACATGAAAAAAGGATGCAAAATTGGAGTTTTCTGTCACGGAGCACCCTATGCCTACTCCCGATATTCAAGGAAACTTCTGATCTGTTTCAAGATTTACTCTGGAAACCACATTTCTTTACCCTAAAAGGCGCCGCTTCTCTTTTAAAAAAACCTGGCCACCTCTACGTTTTATCTTACGCTTATTTTTTACACAAGACACAATTTTAGTGTATCATAGACATATGATTGTTTAATGAGAATAAAATTTACAATGCGAGCAGTTCTGTGAACCATCAGTGATTTTCCTGTATATTGGATGTTATGAGGTTGGAGTACGTATGGGATGCTAGCGTGTTCTTATTATATGGGAAGCACAAGCGTATTTCAGCTAAAGGGATGGTAGGAAGACGTCTTGATTTGATTTTCATTGGAGATTTCTTCCCATTAACTATCCTTACCGACGAAGCAAGATATTGTTCAGGTTAAAATGGTTGTACGGGACACTGCACCACCATATTTATGTGGAGAGGAAATCGAGAAGGATATTGATTACTATGGTGCAAAAAAGAAAACAGTACGAAAAGGGGGTAGTTGGTATACTTTGGAAATATGTCTGATGGTTATGAGACACAACATAATTGACACAAGAAGTGTATATTTTGGAAACTTCCATACTGGAATGAACTACTTCTGCGACACAATCTTGATGTGATGCATATAGAGAAAAACTTCTTTGACATTGTCATCACTACATTACTGAACATCCCCGAAAAAACAAACGATAACAAGAAGTTAAGGTTGGACTTGCCTAATGTTGTAGGAGTGAGCTACATATTGAAAAAATGAAAAAAATCTTGTTTCCATTTTGAGATTGTCAACTGTAAAACAATACGGCGTTGTTCAAGTGAACGGCATCAGACGTAAATTTTTTTTGTGGATATATTTCAAAGCTATCAAGATGTGTTGAGCAAAGATAAAATTTTTCAGAGATGAAGAATTATGACTTTCCCGTTTGCATTTGCGAAATTGCTTCCCAAAATGTCCACAAAGAACTTGCAGGTACAATATTGCAGGCATTGGAGTTTTTTCAGAAATCTTATCTCACCTATCTTAACTATAAGTGTCATCGGACAATTTGATGAGAATATCCCGATTTTAATATGCAATCTGGAAAAACATTTTTCTCTGTCATTTTTAACATCATGGAACATTTAATTATCCATTTTTCTTATGAGACATTGCTTTCTGTACCTGTTCATAACGGATGGATGCATCCTTGCGATCGATCCACGAAACATTTGAAAGGAAAATCAAAAGCTCTTACAAAAGTGAAAGATTCAATAAAAACTAGAAGTTTGAGAAAATATCTCACTTCACATTGTACTACTATAATAAAAAAAAAAAGTAACTAACTATAGTGTTTTGCTATACGAATCTCTTACTTGATTAGTATCGTATGTTTCTGATGATTCACATACATGTATATACAACACATACGTTGAATTCAAAGTTTGACTTCACACAGCTGCAACTATCTCTCATCTGGGTTTTGTCTGAAACTTCTGCTTTTTTTCTGTTCGTGGCAAAAGTTCAAAGTTCAAGCTTAAAATCTTGGACATGAGAGTATTTCTTGTCATTAAGAGTTTTTTTAAATGTAATCTGCAACTTGAAGTTAATTAAATCTGTCTCGGTTGCTCCTTATAAGTATTTTTGGAACAAAGAATATACATTTGTATTACATACATGAATAACTTATATACTTACTCCATTTCCTTTTATTTGTCGTTTATGTTTTTGCATACAAAATTATAAAAATACAGTTATCTATACATTTCACCACATTTCAACAAATCGAAAAATAAAATAGTGGATTAGTCAATAAGTTTTGCACTGAAATTATAAAATAATACTTATTTTAAAACAATGTTTTTTCTTTACGGTGACATAAACCGAAACAGAAAGAGTATAAAATAGGGGAATCACTTGAAATTAAATTCTCTTAAAATATATTTTATAGTTTAACCCAAAAAAAACTATATATTGTATAGAAGAACCATAGATATACGTATAAAATATTTTTTGGCAAAACGTATTAAATATTAATAAAAGATAAATACATCTATATACAGGGCCAGCTCAAAGAAACTGTGGGCCTTGGCAAAATTGTTAAAAAAAATTTGCATATCTTATGAATAGTTTTAAGAAAAATCTGGGCTCTTATTTCAAATTTTCTGTAAAGAAATGGACCTTTTTCTTACACTAATTAAGCAAAAAATAATTTAGGCTCTGGGCCCATGCACCTATTGTCCTGCCTCGTAAACCGGCCCTGTCTATATATAGAAACAGATAATTGACAAAACAAAAAAATAGAAACAGATAATGATACATCCAAGAAAATTCTTCTGGAAAAGAACAGCGTGGTCTGGCGTCAGCACACCTACGTTGATCAAATTGGAATATTGAAACACGCTTCAAATCAACGACTATTAATTACCAATACACACTGGCTTTGGACTTGTATAAAACTCCTTTGTTTGTCTGCGAAGACTTTATAACAACAAACCATAAACAACACATAATATACCTACTTCTTCTCTCTCACTCTGTAATGTTCGATTTCGAAAGGCTTTCAAGATCAAAGATGATGGGAAAAGGAACCTTTTCGATATTCAAGACAAGGAAAGAAAGGACGAGGCTGAAATTTTTGGGACTTGGAGGGCTAAAATGGAAGAGATTGAATCTGAAGATGTCGTTCTTCGAAAGTTTGAGATACAGAATCATGTCTATCGTTGAAGCAATGGTTTTGGTTTCTAAGCTTGCGTTCTTCTTTCTTTGTTGCGGTTGCAGATTCTAACATTACGTTAGTGCGTTTTTTTCCATTTTCTTGAGGATAAACTCTGTATTTTTGTTTGTATTCTTTAGAGCTTCTCCCAAAGTCCTCGGGCCCTCTTAAAACTTCAAATATATAAAATTTTATGCAATCCAAAACCAACCTTAAAACCTTAAATTTTAAGGTTTTAAAGTGAAACCTCAAATGTAAAGTTTCACTGAACCTTATATTTAAGGTTCATTATTTTTCCAATCCTTTTACTTATGTAACTTTTTAAATACAGTCAATAATTTTTTTATTTAATCATTTTAGTCTTTTTCAATAGAAAATATTTAATAAACTGCAATAAATATTATATAAAATAATATTACAGCAAACGAAATACAAAAAAATTAAAAATACAAACACACAATAATAAACATATAAATATTACACAAATTCAAATATTACACAAATTAAAAATATTACATATATAGACATTACAACAATATTAATATTAAAGAAAATTTGATCCCAAATCTCCACTACCACCAAAATAGTTTCCATAATATTCTGATGCATTTGAAGGTTGTTGTTGTTATTGAGTTCTTTTCTTGATGATTCTTTCTTGTTCAAATCGAATAAACTCATGAGTAGTGGAATCAATAATAGAGTCTAAATTTGTTAACAACATTTTATTTTCTTCATGCATTTCTTTTAGTGCTAATTTTTTCGCTTGGTTTTGAGCACGTAATTGAGCTATCTCAAAACCTTTTTCCCTACTTGATGCACTTTCTTGTAAGATATCAAGAAGTTTTTCATTTGATGAAACCAAATTGTCAACAGATGAACTATTACTTTCTGCTATTTTCCTTTTAAGTTTTGCTTTTTTTTTATCCAATCGGACGTTGTGATGAATTCGATCCTCCATCATCACTACTTAAATTGATTGAAAATGAAGACAGACCTGGAGATTGTGATGTAGGAGAGCCGCCGATATTTCTTTCAATATTAAGAGTGTCTTGAATACCAATATTAACATTATCAGTAAATTTTGAGATATCTTTCATCAAAAGCTACACATGATCAAACTTAAAACCTTTTTTAAGTTTTGGATCTTGTACCAACAATTTTTTAACTCTTTCCATCTGCATGGAATATAAAATTTTAAGGAATACATATACATATATCATATATAAATGAAATAGAAAATAAATATACTTACAATGTCAAATTCAGATGCACCACTTGGATGCAAATTCTCTACTTGGATAATGCAGCTCTTTAAATTTCGAACAGCATAAAGAATGGTAGCCATCTTGCCTTGTAAAGATCTGCTGCTTCTAGTTTCCCAACACTCATCCTTTTTTTCATTGTAACTATTTTCTATTCTCTTATCTAATATATTGGATAAGTCTGGCATATTGAATGTCAATTTTAAATAGTAAAGATTCTTATCTTGTTACGTTGGATAAGATAAATAGATATATAGAATCCAATGAATGGTGTAGCTTAAATATTTAAGATTTTCTTAACTTTTAGAATAGTAAAATTTATGGCTATAAAAATACACTTAATGTTAGACAAACATCAAAACACTACAATTCAAAAATGAATTTCAATATTGAAGGTCCATTTTCTTTTATAAATTTTTCTTCTTCTTCTTCTTCAGACTCATCTCAGTTTGATGAGTGGTTTGCTGATCAAAATGCAGCAATAGAAAGAGAGGAACAAATTGCTGTCAATTTTATTGTCAATAACAATCGCGTTATTCACCAACTCACTCAAGAAAGCAATCATAACAGTCACCGAGGCTCTGTTTATGGTCATGCAGTTATTATACACCGTGATAGAGAAACTGCACATCGTAATTTGTTCAATGATTACATTTCTGAGAATCCTCTATATGGTGAGAGAGATTTCAACCGTCGGTTTCGGATGTAAAAAAGGTTGTTTCTTCGCATTGTTGAGGCCGTTAAACAACATGACAATTACTTCACTCAACGACGTATTGCATCTGGCAGAATGGGTTTATCAACCTTGCAAAAAGTCACAGCGGCTTTTTGGATCTTGGCGTATGGTATGCCTGCTGATGCGACAGATGAATACATCAAAATAGGAGAGTCTACAGCAATTGAATGCATGAAGAGATTTTGTCGCGCAATCATAGAAGTATTTTCAGAGTGGTACCTCAGATCACCAACACCCGAAGATGTTTCAAGGCTTCTCAGCATCGGCCAACAGCGTGGATTTCCCGGGATGCTAGGGAGTCTAGATTGTATACATTGGAAGTGGCAAAATTGTCCAACCGCAGGGGCAGGACAATTTGCAGGTCGTAGCGGATCACCCACAATCATTCTTGAAGCTGTCGCAGATTATGATTTAGATATGGCATGTCTATTTTGGTATGTCGGGTAGCAACAAAGACATCAACATTTTGAAGTCATCTAATTTGTTCTCAAAGCTTGCGCAAGGTACCGCTCCTCCAACCAATTTTATTATTCAAGGAAAATAGTATAACACGGGTTATTATTTAGCTGATGGAGTTTATCCAAAGTGGTCAACTATTGTTCAAACCATTAGTGATCCCCAAGGTCCAAAGAAAAAATTGTTTGCAGCAAGACAAGAATCATGTCGAAAAGATGTTGAGCGTGATTTGGTGTTCTACAATCTAAGTTTGCTATCATAAAAGGACCATGTCGTTACTGGAAAAAAGAGGTATTTGCATGATATAATGACAGTGTGCATTATCATGCATAACATGATTATTGAAGATGAACGTGATATCAATGTACAGCTTAGAGATTCAAGATCAGCGTCAGTGGCACAAGTCGAAATGGCAATAAACGAGAATGCTCGTTTTCAAAACTTTTTAGCTCGTAATCTTCAAATAAAAGATAAAGAGGCTCATTTATCACTTTGAAATGCCTTAATTGATCATATATGGGATCATTATGGAGCTAATTTTAATGAGTGATTATGTAATTTGTTTAAATTTCATGATTTACTTTGTATGTTTTTATTTATATTGAAGGTTTTAGTTTAATATAATATCCTTTCAATTAATGTTGCTTATAATAATTTTATTGGATATTTTGTAGTGATTATAAAAGATTAATGATATTAGTTAAGTTTTACTAAATATTAGGACTGTTATGTAAAATACAAAAGTTTTAAGGTTTATTATATATATATATATATATATTTTTTTTTTGAATAACCCAGTGTATCCTGGCATCCACCTAAGTGAATCCAGACTAGCGGCGAGTGTCCGTAACAGCCTACGTTTTCGGCCGGATTACGCCTCGGTCACCGGACGCTGGGAGAACCCGAATATTAAATTTTACCCCCAGTCGCCAGTGGGATTCGAACCCGGGTCCATATTGGGGCATAAGCTCCCTCAAGATCACTAGACCGTCCTCGCTTGGTTAAGGTTTATTATAAGGTTTTTTCTTTTGGAGAGAATCACCCAAAATACCTGATTTTAAAGTTTCATCTAAACCTTAAAATAAGGGGGCTTTTGGAGATGCTTTTAGTTCATATGTAAAATTGACTCTTTTTTTTACAGTACCCAAAAATGTTTTGTTTCTGCCTTTATAGTTTTTTTCTAATATTAAACTTATTCCAAAAATATACTTTTGTACGATGCCTTGTCTGTCTGAAAAAAATTGCTAAAAAGGTTTAATAAAAAAATTGGCAATTTGCCCAATAACCATAGCAGATTCCAAAAATTGAAAAAACAGCCATAGCAAATATGATGTGACAATTAGCGTTGCTTTTGGATATTTTTCTCCTTTCACACGCATGGGCAATAAGAGGCGAGTGAGACATTGTGACTGTAACAATATAATATAATGAATATGATATAGTTTATACACTGAAAAAGAGAATATACATTGTAAATGACGTTAGTAAATAAACACATATGTAATGTATGGATATAGTACAAATTGTACTATAGTATATCTTGTATAATATACACCAAAAGCATAAACGTAGGTGGGGGTTCAAAAATCGATTCAAATAGAATATGATCAAATTAAACAAGTTGGCAACATAAAAGGTTTGAAAATGTTAGACTATACTATAAAGGACACAGATATCGAACACAGCATATTAGGGAAATTCTAGCGGAAACAAATGTGATATACTACAAGTGATATAATATAAGATGCGAAACACGGTTAGGAAACTAAGTCGACACTAGAATGAGTATATAAAGTGCAAGGTTCAGTTGCTTTGAAACGCACCATCTAAACATGTACTCAACAACACTAAATTCTAAACCCTAAACTCCTAAACCATAAACCCTAAACTCGATACTCTAAATAATAAACCCTAAACCCTAACACTTACACCTTAACATCGTAAACCATAAACCCTAACCCCCAAAACCTAAACTCTAAATACTAAACACATAAACCCTAACCCCTACACCTCACACCTTTTAAATCCGAAACCCTAAACCCATAAACCCCAAACCTAATCGAAGACCATATAAACCTTAATGTCGATGTTAAAATTTAGATTTATGGTTCAAGATTTAAAAGGAAACATTCACTACACCAATTATAAGAAAATATACTGTTGTATATATAATATAGTATTATTAGCTTAAAAACAGTGTGATGTTTGCAATGGTCCATATGGTTCTAATTTTATGTGTTGCAAAAGGTGGGATCACAAATAGAATGTAAACCCTAACCCCTAAACCATAACCCTAAACCCTAACCATATACAATAAATCCCTAAATCTTAAAGCCTAAATCTAAACCCATAAAAAATAAACCATACACCCGACAACCCTAAATCTTAAACCCTAAACCCATAAACCCTAAACCCTAAACTAAATACCCTAAACCATAAACCATAAACCCTAACTCCTTAACTTCATAACCCATAAACTCTAACCCCTAAAAACTAAACCCTAAATCCCTAAACCCTTACCCCTACACCTTAAACCCCTAAAGCCTAACACATAAACCCTAATCTATAAACGTAACATGTGTTGTAGCGGAAATGATAAATAT
>JABAYD010062406.1:0-19508 GCA_014822095.1 Diplotaxis tenuifolia
TTTTTTCTGGTTTTCGATCGAAATGAATTTTTTTTCGACAATACCGAACCCGTATCAATGATGGACGAACCACAATGCCCCACGTAGCTAAGGATCAACGAAATTAAATCCTTCTTTTCGTATTGATCCTTAGTGTTTTCGGCTAAAATAGTATTATAAAAATGCTTAATCCCTCGATTAAGCGGCTAAGGATTCGAACGGATTTACCGTTGGACATGGTCTTAGAGATATGTTTTAGTAAATACTTATGGCCATGGGGGTATTTTTTTTTTATCAAAATTACTTGGCCATGGGTTTGATAGATTTTTTGGCCCAAAGCTGCAAAGGTTTTCCTTATCGTCGCAATCGTAAGCATAGCCAATGGGAAATGAGAGAAGCAACATGACTGTATTGGAACACTATCCTCTTGTCACAAGATCTGTCACAGCCACGTGGCACAACCATAGCCTTTGTCTAGCTACTGCACCACGTGAATCAATTTTGTGGAAATCTAAACCCAACCAATTAGAACTCGCTTACATATCCATCTCCTGATCTCTCTCAAAACGACCGCCTTGGAATCTCTGTTATAAAATCAAAAATACATAACACCATCTCATCTCATTCTCTCTTCAATTGAGTTTCTTTTTGGAGTTGAGATAAACAAGAATGGCCACATCAGCAATCCAACACTCTTCCTTTGCCGGCCAAACAGCCCTGAAGCCCTCCAACGATCTCATCCGCAAAGTCGGAGCTTCCAACGGAGGTGGTCGCGTAGTCATGCGCCGTACCGTCAAGTCTACTCCTCAGAGCATCTGGTTCTTACTCCAACCTCAGTTTTTTATTTAACTAATCATCAAAGCATCTAATATTTTACATAACAAACATTTTGTGACAGGTACGGACCAGACCGTCCCAAGTACTTAGGACCATTCTCAGAGAACACACCATCATACCTAACCGGTGAATACCCCGGAGACTACGGTTGGGACACCGCCGGTCTCTCCGCCGACCCAGAAACCTTCGCAAAGAACCGTGAGCTGGAAGTAATCCACAGCAGATGGGCAATGCTAGGCGCTTTAGGTTGCACCTTCCCAGAGATTCTCTCCAAAAACGGAGTCAAATTCGGTGAAGCCGTGTGGTTCAAGGCAGGGTCTCAGATCTTCTCAGAAGGAGGGCTTGATTACCTCGGAAACCCTAACTTGATCCACGCGCAGAGCATATTAGCTATCTGGGCTACTCAAGTTGTGCTGATGGGGTTAATCGAAGGGTACAGAATTGGAGGTGGACCTCTTGGTGAAGGGCTTGACCCGCTTTACCCGGGTGGGGCGTTTGACCCGTTGAACTTAGCTGAGGATCCAGAGGCGTTTTCGGAATTGAAAGTGAAGGAGCTAAAGAACGGTCGGCTTGCTATGTTCTCCATGTTTGGTTTCTTTGTCCAAGCCATTGTCACTGGTAAAGGACCGATCGAGAATCTGTTCGACCATGTTGCAGACCCTGTGGCTAACAATGCATGGGCTTACGCTACCAACTTCGTCCCCGGAAAATAGAATATTTGATCACATAAATGTATGTATCTTATTAAACATTTAATGCATGGGAATTCAATCTCTTCTCAACCAGAACAAATGATATTGTTCCGCGATTCAGAAACTAGTATAAAGATGATATAAATCTCTACCAAAGAAAACATTGCATAAACTTCAAAAATGCGTGCCGTTTTGTAGATTTCCACATCACTTTTCGACTCGAACAAAAGCAAGTCTCGAAGTCCAACTATGTATGTACAACACAAGTTTAGAAGCGAACAACAGAAGAAAACAAAGATCTGCTGATACAAAGACCCAACCACTGTTCCTGGAAGGCTAAATGTAACAATACACTTCTATTATCCAGAGAAAAAAACTATAGATATATCTTTTGCTACCAACAAATATTAACGTCTCAGGGATTGGCTAAAAAGCCTAAAAGATAACTATACCAGATTCACCAACAAATAAAGACTATGTTTCTGAGACAAAAGTTTACCTCACCTGACGAATCTTCTTCTCCAACTTAACCATTTTTCTGTTCTTCATTAGTTTCTGACGCTGCAACTGCTTCGGAAGCTCCCTCGATGGACACGCTATTGCTTTTATCGTTACCTTTGTCGCTTTCTTTGACCTCTCGTTCATCCAAAGTTTTGACGTCTCCAGATATACTTGCAACCTCTGGTTCTTCTGTAGAAGAGGCTTTGACCTCACCTGCTGGTTTTGGGTCAATAGAAACAGAAGATGTGGGCTTGTTTTTACTGCTAAGGTGGTCACGAGAAACAGAGGGATTGTTACTGTTACTATTACTGCTACTTTTATTCTCTTTCTTGATTTTACGTGTTACCCACACGAGCTGCAACTTGTGTTCTTGCCAAGACTTTGCATTAGCAAACGCTTTCTCTGCGGCGCTGCGTTTCACAAATGTCACACAAGCTGCACGGCTTTCGTTATCTGTTTCACTTTCCTGATCCTTGCCACTATCAGTCGATGCACTGTCTTCCAGTTCCACTTTTGAGACCTTGCCATACGAAGAGAAATGTTCCTTCAAGACATTAATCTGGAAACCAAAAAAAAAAAAGTTCAAACCATCAGTGACTGACTTAATAAACAAAGTAGAAACTAACAGTATCCAATATGGAATATGAGAATGTTTTTAAATTCCTAAAATAGAACAAAATAAGGGGGCTTACATCGGCCAACCCGGTTGGCAAAGGAGGGACAACTTTGATGGTAGTCGTGCGGTTATCCAACTTATACCTATTTACCATAGGACTTGATGTAAATGAATAGGGTCTTTGCTTTAAGTTTTTCGAATCGGGCGACGGTGTTTGTGTGCTTAGTTTAGCAGTAGAAAGTGGTTTCTGTATAGGCACTTTCTTATCAGTCGATGACTCTGTTTTTGGTGACGGGATTGCAGCACAGGATACAGAGGCTGTGTCTACTTTAACGCGCTTAGCATCTGGCTCATCTGCTTCCTCTTCCTTAAGACCAGTGTCCTGAGAAAAATTTGGAGCAATATGATATGAATGTTGTCCGAGTAAATAATTTTAACTCCATCTACGAGACTGTTAGTTAAGACAGAGTCAACAATTATGTTTTCTAGTGTGCAATTCATTAATTTATTCGCTGAGACAAACTCAATTTAATCATACTGAGAACTCAGATTTGCAGTTGTCTAGCATTTTACACTTCTTCAGTTTCCTAAAAGACACCTCTGAGTTTCATATCCTCAGCACTAATATCTTTACCTCTGCTTAACCTCCTAGTGACAGCTAAATTGGAACTTTCTTCATAAGGGTATAAAAGAAAATGAAAAAAAAAATGAAAAGGGATCTAGTTACTTTACTTACTTGTTTTTGAAGCGTGGCCAACTTTTTGCATAACTCGTTACGCTTCTGCTCCAGCATTTCCTGCTTTTTCCGTAGCGTCTCAAGAGTATCTGCTTTTTTCTGCTGAAGCGGCGTAACCTTGGGACCACTAATGACCCCCACAGGCTTAGCCTGTTCAGAGGACGATAGAGCTCCACCGGTGTGGAAGGCAGGCCCCTTCGCAGTAAGGGATACATGGTTGCTTTTCGATGCTGCAGTAATAGGAATCTTGTTCTGCCCTCCGGATGCAGCCACAACACGACCCTTCACAAAAGCACTATTGCCCGTGGAAAGGCCATTATCAGGTACATTATCTCGGTTTGCCCACCAAAGTTTGATAAAGCGGTTACCCATTACAGCATCAGGCGCCCTGAGAGCAGACTCAGCCTCTTCGCGCTTTGAGAATTGAACAAATGCTCGGGTGCTATTTACTGGGATGTGAATGTCAATAACTTTCCCAAATTTCTGAAAATGGGCAAGAATGAGGTCCTTTCTGTTGCTCTCGTGAGGAACACCATTCACAAATATAGTCCGCATTGCCTTTTGCATTGGTGTTCTAGTATTATTCACTGCAGCAGTTGAAGTGTTTGATGAATCAACTACTTTGGCAACACTTTCCCCAACATTGTTTTGTATACCGTGGCGGGATAAACTAACTGAGACCTCCTTCGATTGATTTTCGAGACCAGCTGATGAATTTAACACATCATCACCTTTCTGTTTGAAATTTGTTTGACAATTACGCACTCTGCCCCGTGCATTTACAGGGCCATCTCTATTATTGTCATCAACTGGAGCGACATTCTCATCCATCCCATGAGAATTTAATGCAGATAATGCCCCTGAAGTTTCACCAGCACTGTTATTCCACAAAGGTTGATCAGGATCGTAAAAATCAGTTCCAACTGCACTAGGATATGCATCACCATAACCCATACCATCAACAGTCACTCCACCCTCATTAGTCTTCCCATGAGCTCCTTTCGTATTCATGAAATTACCACCCCCAAACTGTGCAGGCACTGGTTTCGAAGAAGCTGTCATATGAGGTGCACCAGGGACAGAAACGGGAAGATTGAACTGTGATAGACCCTGCACAAATGCAAAATGAAGGAAAAATAACCCAGTTAAGTATACACAAGATAATAACGATGCAATAAAAGGCAGTAGTAAGATATTAGTAATGCTATTCAAAGTAGCTGTTTAATAATTAGAATGGAAATTAACTGTTTCTGAGACACAATCCAGTTTAAGCTAACACTGAACAAAGTAAGAGTTTCATTTCATGTCACCTAGAAGTACTGCTGATGGGCATAAAGTGATCATACTAGCAACATATTCAAGCAACATAGATGTGTTGAACTTCAGTATATGATCATGTAAATAGATCTCAAGTATCCAGTAAAAACCTCTAGGTCTCTATAGTGTTTTCCCATATAAATCCAATCCCAAGTAAAAAGTAATTCAAGAAAATATACCTGAACATCGTCAACAACAATACGATTGATTCCATGCTCCATGGGACACATGTCCCCTCTGAGACAGAACCCACGTTCCTCAAAATCCCTACATCGCTGCCGAGGAATCCCCATGCTGAGTGAACCATTTAACGGCGGTCCTTGCAAGTGATGAAAACCATCCAAGCCACCATTCGGAACTCCGGGAAGCATTCCAAACCCAGGCCAGGGCGCGGTCTGAGCAGTAGCTAGTCCCCTTCCTCCAAACATCCCCGGAGGAACCATATGAGATGAAATATCCCCAGGATTAAACCTGGAATCACGCTGATTCCAAGAACCATAACTCCCTCTACCTCTCCCAGACTCCCTCAAAAACATCGGGTTCGATGACCTTGATCTTTGGTTATGTGCCGACCGCTTCTCATGTTCGTTACCATTCTCAAAATGTCTATAGTTTTTCTTGTAGTGGGGACGCGAGAAGGCTTGATCTGAGGAGCCTAGTTCCAAGGCCTGAGAACTCGTCTCTTCTTTTCGACGGTGTTTGTGGTTGCGATCGTCATCTTCCTCCTCGCTGATCTCATGCTCCTCCTCAGGATCACTCATACAATCTAATGAAGATAACACACTCTGCTTTGGAGAGGAAACGGAAATCTCCATGGATGATGCAGAGCTTTCTCGTCTCTCTTATACAAAGCTCTGATTCAAGTTTAGTGTTAGTAATATACAAAAACGAAACCCTAACGATATAATGTGTACAATCAAAGCTCCTAACCCAAAAAACCCTAACTAATTAAGCTAAATCCATTATAGTTACCAACAAGTTAGGGTTTAAACGAACCTAGAGAGCTTCTGAAACTAAAACTAACAAGAAAAAGGGAAAACGAAGCTTACAGATTCTCTCGTAATAGCTTAAGAGATGATTCTGTTGGTCCGATGACCTAATTCAGAAGCAATGGACGGACATCTAGGGAAGAAATTGGAGGAGGGATCGTCAAGGAAGATTTAGTCCGCGGCGGAGATTCTTTCGCCGTCGATTTTTCGGGATTACGAGGAGGAACCTGGGAATCACCGTCGGCAACAGCGACTGGTCTCGTCGTTAGGGTTTGAAGAGCTGCTCGGCGAGAGAGAGAGAGAGGCGAGACCGGGGAATTTAGATTTGCTTTCCCCCAAGAGTTTTATTAATTTACAGAAGCGACCCAAAACTCCTAGTTATTTATGTTTGCTACCTACGAAGTTCCGATTATATTTTTCAGCTTTCAGATATTTTGGTATATATATATATATTTTCTTTTGACTAAAAGCTGATATTTTGGTATTTCAGTCATAGATCTTTACTCGAACATGATTATTTGTTTTTTTTGGAGCAAACATGATTTATTTGTTACTTTTGTTAAAAATGTTATTTGCTTACAAGTAAAATAATAATGATAAAATATAGTCATGTTAATATGATAAGATTAACTAGGTGTTTTACCCGGACATAATTATTTTATAGATACTTATTAATATATGTATTATTAATTTAAAATTTAAAATATTTAAATAAAATATATTAATTTTTTAATCTTCTGAATTTTTTTAAATTTTTAATTTTTATTAACTGATAATTATTATTTTTGAATAAAAACTTTAATATCTTTGTTGTAATATATGTGGGTATTTTTAACCAGTTTTTATAATATTAATTTATAAACAATTATAAAATTGAATAAAGATATATAAATTTTAATTTATATAAAGTGATGTTATTAAACCAAATTCTTGAAATTATCAAAACCTACAAATTTCAAAATAAATAAAAAATACACAAATTTTAATCAAACCCGACTTTACATATTGTATTAATCAAATTAAACAAACTATTGATATATATATATATATATATAATTATATATATATAAAACAAACTATTGATATATATATATATATATATAATTATATTGTGAAATATCTACCATAGTAACTGAATAAACACTCAAACGGACCAATTATGTTGAAAAACAAAACATTAATATGCAATGTTACCGGTTAGCATCACCTAAAATATTTCCTTTTAAATAGAGATAAGTAGAAAGGATAAATAGATTTACTTCATACAGTATATAAAAGGTCACAAAACCCTACGGATTTGTATGATCAAGTTCTTCGTTTACATTCTCTCTCCCTTCTCTCTTGATCGCCTCCTCTCCATCGATAACTTGATCGTTATAATATTTTTCATCAATGGATGACGATTATAGCGACTACATGAGTTTTGAGGACGAGGAGGATGAGGACTACGATTGCTTCGATGATAATCGTTCAGATCAAGAGGATTATTACGAGGAGCCAGAGTTGCAAGGCGTGTCCTCCAAAAAGTCAACGTGCCAAATCATCACGATGGAATCTCTCGTAGCGGCACAGAAGGAAGATTTAGTTAGGGTTATGGAATACTTATCGGTCAAGGAGAATCAAGCTAGGACACTTCTTATTCATTACCAGTGGAACATTGATAAACTGTTTGCTGTCTATATCGACAGAGGCAAAGATGATTTGTTCAAAAGCGCTGGTCTCACTGTCTTTGATCATCCTTCTTTGAGTAAGTCTAGGAACGAGATGGCTTGTGATATCTGCATGGAAGATGATCTGCCAAGTCATGCGATGACGAGAATGGAGTGTGGTCATTGCTTTTGTAATGACTGTTGGAGAGAGCATTTTACTATCAAGATCAACGAAGGTCAGAGCAAAAGGATCGCATGTATGGCTCATAAATGCAACGCGATTTGCGATGAAGATGTTGTTAGGACACTAGTTTGTCCGGAGATAGCTGAGAAGTTCGACCGTTTCCTCGTTGAGTCGTACGTAGATGATAACAACCTGGTCAAGTGGTGTCCAAGCACACCGCACTGCGGCAACGCGATAAGAAAGGTGGATGATGAAGGCGGCGAGGTTGAATGTTCGTGTGGTCATCAGTTCTGTTTCACCTGTCTTAGTGAGTCTCACTCTCCTTGCTCTTGTTTGATGTGGAAGCTATGGACCAAGAAGTGTGAGGTTGAGTCTGAGAATGTTACTTGGCTAACCATCCACACGAGGATGTGTCCTAAATGCAGCAAACCTGTTCACAAGCATGACGGATGCAATCTCATGACTTGTATCTGCGGCCAGCATTTTTGTTGGTTGTGTGGTGGAGCTACTGGAGTTTTACATACCTGGACGACCATCTCGGGTCATAGTTGTGGTAAATACAAAGAAGACAACGTGAGGCAAAAGGAGAGAGCGAAACGGGACTTAGACAGGTACGCACATTATCTTCACCAATACAAATCACACACCGATTCATCAAAGCAAGAGGACAAACTCAGAGAGATTGTCCGCGAGAAGGCAGCACTGGTGACATTAAAGACTGAAGATTCAGCGTTTAAAGACATGGACTGGGCAATACATGGAGCCGACCGGTTATTCAGATCAAGAAAAATACTTTCGTATTCTTACCCTTTCGCCTTCTACATGTTCGGGGAAGAGCTGTTTAAGGATGAGATGAGCGATGAAGATAGAGAGATAAAGAAGAACCTGTTTGAGAATCAGCAGCAGGAACTTACTGGTAATATTGAGGCACTTTCGAAGTTGCTAAACGTGTCTTTTGATGACTATAGTTCTGATGAGTTGGAGAAGATGAGATGTGAGACCAGAGATATTGGTCTTGTGGTTGATAAAGTCTGCAAATTGATGTATGAGTGCATTGAGAATGATTTGTTGGGTACAGCTCAAGATGGAATCAACCACATCATTGCACCTTATAGATCGGAGGGGATAGAGAAGGCAGTTGAGTTTCGGTGCTGACATATGCCTGTCTTCGGTCTATATGTCTGAGCAAGATCAGGAAGCCTAGAAGACACTAGATAGTCTTTGCAGCATTCAAAAGTTATTATTAAATACTAGTTTTATTTTGTAAACAATTGATGTAAGTGCACAAGAAAACTCTTTTTATGTTGGTTCTTTAATGTAATGCAGTTTTATCACTCCCTACTAGTATCGTATCAGCATGAGGAGACTAGATACTCGCTAACACTGAGTTTTGTGTTGATATGCAAATGAGAGTCATAGAAAAGAGAAGATGCTTTTAAATCCACGAAAAGGATCAGAACCATTGGACTCACCTGCATGTGTGCAGCAGGATCCCTTCTTCTTCTCCTCCTCTAAGTTGGTGTTGCTTCTCTTTGCCATCGAGATATCAAACGACAGCATTTCTGCAGGTGCATCAGATTTGATGCTAGCAGAAGAACTAGCCATTAATCCGTATGATCCATACGGACTTGTCTCTGTTTTTCTTCCTTCTCGAGGAAAGATGTTTATATGATCCTCCATTTTTGATGTGGCGAGTATGGGGGAGTTCTTGGACCGTTTCCTTATGTAGTTGAATACTGTTTCATCTGAGAATGGTCTCTCTGTTTTTCCTTTTTTGAGATTAATGAGAAGTAAATGTTAGAGTTTAAGCAAATGTGTATAAACAGAGTATTAACTTCGAAACGAATGTAAAGATTTACTCACCATTGCTTGCATGAACCGGGCTTGTGATTTTCTGTGCGCATTGTTTGATGTCTTTACTATTTGTTGGTGAGCCAAACACAGAGTCATAATGAAATAGAGGATCGAATTCAGGAGAATTCTTCACTACGCTCTTCCTTTTCAGAGTTGATTTCTCGGATGCTGGAGAGGTTGTATTCAAAGAGCTTAATGATGGATAACACTTTGCTTTTTGACGTATGTGGTCGAAGACTGTATGTTCATTTATAATGACGCAGTCGTCTTCTTCCATAGTTACATAGGACTCTTTCTCTGCAAAGAAGAATGGGTTGCGAAGTGGTCAATGGAACAAAGCACACAAAAATAACTTGTGACGGGTTTAAAGTTAAAAGTATTGAGCATTTAACCTTCTTCTGAATCTTCATCTATGAGCTTGAAGCTAGGCCTGTAGAATAAAATTGAGAAGAGAGTTGTATTCATGAAAGACAATTACACTGAGACACTTTCTGAGCAAGAAAGCAAGAGTTAATGGACTCACATGTCATCCTTTTGATCCTTTCGGTTTGGGGGTCCAGATTTTACTGGAGTGTCATCATCCACTATGCAGACATCCACCATAGGAGGATAATACTGTGGCAGCCTGTTTTCGCTTTTGTAACTTATTGTGTTATTGTTTGCCTTCTTCAGTAGAAGTGTTTCATGGAGATCAATACCAACTACAAATCAAAATACCAGAAATATACACACTTGATCAGTTACGTTTCAGTGTCTCACTCACTACTTGGTGAGCAAGTTTTGCTACCAACTCAGTTATGTTATTTAGAAAACTTAACTGTATTCTTCAAAGATGAGATCAGCCTTCACAGTCACCTTAGCCTGTTGAGGCCTTTCCAGGAGTATGGTGACGCTATAGGGACTAGAGACATAAGGCAACAAAATTTCAGTGAAATTGATAGAGAAAGAGTTACAAAACGTTAATGATGAAAGAGTGAAGGGCCACGTAAGCGTACCTGGAGAAGTCATCCATTCTGTTGCCATCAAAAGTCACTGATTAGTTGCCAATTACATGAATATTTAATTAGAGACGTGATAAATTACAGTTGATTCAGTGCTCACTACCTTATTTTCTCATGAAAATGGATATGATTTTCTTCCTCCGAACCAACAATCTGCCAGGAAAGGATACAGGTTAGAGCTCATTTTATATTAATGAGAAAATCACAAGACTGTGCAAGAACTGGAGATACAGTTCCAGTATCTTTAGTAGAGTTCGAATTAAACTGTAGAAATTTAAGGCAACCAACCATATCAGCATAATGGTGTTTTGTGGATACGAGAGGTTGTGATAGTCGCGTCAATGTGACTGCTAGTTTAGATACCCCTTGCTTCTGACACTCAACTTCCTCGACCTTGATTTCTACTTTTGGAGGTAGGGAAGATAGAGATTCCTTGATATGATTTCCAAAAGGATATTTTCGACCAGTAACAATCTCTATCCTTCTAGGATCAGCTTCAGCAAGAGCTTCAAATGACTTGACTCCCATCGAATGAAGTGCCTAGCAAAAGAATGTATTCAGATAAAAGTTACCAAGGAACAAAACCTGTAAAAGCAGACAGAGATAAAACCTTTGCTGTAACCATTCCAATGCCAGGCAATTGTTTCAGCAAATATGGACTATCGTCCCAGAGCTTTTGAAAGAGTGATTTGGCAAGAAGAGTTGAGCTAATTGTTCCTTTATAGTTCTTTTTGTATATAAAGTACTCTTTCATGCATCTAGCTATTCTGGACCCATTCGAGCATATCGAGTTAGCGTCCTGAGACAAATGATCCAACTTTCAGATGCAGAGCTAACAAGAAAAGTGATAAAGTAATAAAAGGGAGCCCATGAATACAATCTTAGTGTACCTGAGTCATGGATAAATCATGGACTGAAGGATCCCCAGTCAACCAATCATTTGCAAGCACAAATAGTTTCTCCTCTCTGGTTTGGATGCGTTTTTTCCTCTTTCCTTTATTGTCGTTGATGTGGAATCTGAGCCGCCCTTCTTTATCTGCATTTACATCATTTAAGGTCTTCTTCTCATTGCGTCTGAGCTGTATCCCTTTATTTTCCAGGTAAACAAATTAGTGTATTCATCACTTAAAAAGTGGTATGTGTATACCAGAGCAGATTTGACATACAAGATATCTCTTCAGCACGGCATACAATTTGAAGAGCCTCGTCCAAGCTATAGCCAGTTGGCGCATGAATAATGTGCTTCATTGTGCCAAACTTTAGATAATACTTTGTCATCAGCCTTCCCGGCTCTACACAAAATAACAAGAGACGATTAACTATTGAAATCGAATATATACAATCCCAAATCTCAGTACCTTCTGGTTTCAAAACAAAACCGTCTGTGTCAGTCCATATCATCTGGTAGCTTGACAGCTCATTGATCTTCTGAAGGCAAAGCTCTAGCAGAACCTAGGACAAATGAGTACTTCAAAAGGAAATAATGAGTAATATAACAAAGTCACAAGGGCACCTTGCAAATGCTTCTCTACTCTATCTTTAGGAATTCCTTTCTTAATAGCATAATTCTCTGGATTCTGCCCAGACGAACTTCGAAGTTAGTCATGTCATATATGATCGTACACAAATTACTGAGATAGCATGCGAACGTGCCTTTTTCATTCTGACATACAAGTATGAGCACTTCATCCACTCAGTCGCCCGTGTAACGTCAGAGATAGTAAGTTGAACTATTTCTGCGGTTAGGTGCTCTATTAAGCATGGCAGCAATCTGAAAAAAAATCAAGAGACATTTTCTTGATGTCAACAAATAGATTCTGAAAATGGTTTAAAAGAGCAAAGGGTTCCAGAAACAGAAGTTTATTGGCCAATACGTACTGTGATTCAACAACCTCGCATCCATTCAAGAGATTCTCATATAGATGGACCTGTAGTCACAATTAACAAAACACAGCCAGAAGACACAAGATAAAATTAAAATTAAAGTGAGAGATTCAGTCACAGAGAAAAGTTGCAGTATATAACCGTCTCTCTTCTAGTCATAATAATAACTAGTCCCGTGTCATCAAATGGAGGCCGGCCAGCCCTGCCACACATCTAGAAAAGAGAGATTAGTTCTCCTGCTACCAATATAATTTGTAGCACATCCCAGTACCCTGTGCAGATAATCAGGTGGCAATATTACATGTACGCAACTTCACATGCTTGAACAGCATACCTGCAGTAGTGTGGACCGATCATATTCCATGTAATGACCTTTTTCCTTGTTGCTGAAAGGAAAACATTGTCAGTGGAAACTAACTACAATTTCGGATAAACTTGTAATGGAATTATCTACCAAAAGACATACAAATGTTGAGTTGATTTGATGACGACTGTATGTGCAGGCAGGTTGATTCCATGAGCAAGAGTGTTGGTCGTGCAAAGAACTTGGATGTCTCCACTAAGGAAGAGCCCTTCTACGAGGCTGCGGTCTTTTTGGCAAAGACCACCGTTGTGATAACCAACTAGTTGAGGCATTCCGGTGCTAATCAGCTTGCAGAACAATGTTGAAGTAAAGGTACCATCAACAAGCTTAAAAGAGTGAAACATGCCATACCGCCGTGGAGAATATAAGATTGCATTTGTTTGTCACTGCACATTGGCGAAGCCTCCCTTAATCGTTCCAGCTGTTCTCTGCTTTTAACAAATGGATTTGAGTAGCCATATGTCATTGCAGTCTGAGCAAGCTTTTGTGCAGCCTCTTGAGCGCCTTTTCTTGTCGAGCAGAAAACTAAGGCAGATTTTCCTTTGGAGTATTGCATTAAAATGTCTGCATATTCACAGATTTCCTCAACAGTCTCGTAAGTTACAAGCTAAGCACGACGGCATTAGTGACGGATAGCATGCAAATAGCAACTTACCATATATATAGTTTTGGAGGCGCTGGATATGAGAAAATGAAAGAAAGGAAAATAACGTGATTTAGTTTCTGTAATCACGGAATAGACAAGTGGGGCAAAGACTTAATCGAAAATAAAGATGCAGAAACTGTATACCTTTTCAAAGAGGAAGTCATTCTTGGCAGCCGCATATCCTGTACAAAAGCATTTACTTCATGAATACAGAAAAGTCAAGCAGCGAACCAAATTCATCCAAAAATGGCGAACTACTGAGTTATGAGATGTGGCAGGTACCATGTGACAAAAAAAAGAGAAAAAAAAGAGATGTGGCAGGTACCAAAAACTTTAGTTGTCAACTTAACAGGTCTCATTTCTTCGCCAAACCTATACAATATGAAGGGAAACACTGAAGAAATTACAACATTTTACTGACATAGGGGCGTATTCCCCTGAAAAGAAATCTTACTTCTTAATTCCTGCAGTAGGAACCTTGAGCCATTCCGCTGCAGTAATTGGATAAGTATTTACCACTTTAGCTTCTTGAAGCAAGTAAACACAGCAAACAAAAATAATCATACAATCTCCAGAACTGTGAGCTACAATTTACCTAGATCCTCAATGTTTGGGATTGTAGCTGAGACAGCCAGAAGACGCACGGAGGCTAAAGTACTTGACCTCAGTTCATGATTGCTAGAAAGAATCTTAATTCTACTGACTATTGCCTCGAGAGCAGCTCCACGTGGATCATTCAGCAGGTGAACTTCATCAATGAGCACAAGTGCTATATCACTGAAAAAACCTAACCCTCCACTGGTAACTCGATAACGACTCACTGCATCAAATTTCTGTGGGGAAAAAACGTAAACTATATCAACACTAGGAAGAGATACAAGCAGTTACTTTGTGTAAGAGGTAATCAGAAACAGTAAGCAACTTCCAGACTAGTAACTACAGACAAGAAAGAGAAGTTGATATCTGACCTCAGGTGTGGTCAAGATAATATCTGCGTCTTGTATATTCTTTGAGCTATAGGTTTCGTTATCACCAGTCAGCTCCAAACAACTGATTCCCCATGAATTAAACTTTTGATTCCAATCACGCAGCTTCTCCTGTACTAAAGCCTTAGACGGAGATATGTAAACCTAAACACCAAAAGGTAGCAGAACTCCAACTCTTAGTGTAAAAATCAAAGGAACCAAACACTCATAACAATCTAATGCACCACAAAAGCTTACTGTTTTAAGAGCTCCTTTAGCATGGAGAAACCTTCCATCACTAGAGATAGACTTGGAGAGTAGCCTCAAGATGCAAAGCTCAAAAAGCACGGTTTTGCCACTTCCCGTGGGAGCTGAGATAACCATGTTGATATCGGAGTGAAAGCAGAGTGGAAAACACTCGCTCTGCAACGAGTTGAAGTATCTGAACACAAGCCATCACCACAAAGATTCACAAACGGAGTTTGCATAATCAAATCATCATCATGTTCATATAGTTAATATTCCTTGAATCTAAATTACCTGAAACTAAAAGCTGAGCGGAAATTTGGAGGCAAATCTGAGACGGATTTGAGCGTGTGCGTATCCATGGCGATCCTGCAGATTTTTCAAAGCGTGATACTCAGAATCGTTAAGTATCATCATATCTAGATAGATCGATTACTTCGTAAACAACAACATTACTAGTGCATCAGGGATCCTAATGCGAAAACCGATTGAAATCTCAACATCTAATCGCTCGACGAAGCTCAAACTTGATTACGCTAGCGATATCTCAGAGATTAGTGGCGAATCGAAGCTCGCAATGACTCTACTGTAACCGATCACGAATCGAGCAAATACAATCGAGAAGAATCAATCGAATCTTACCTTGAAAGCTGTGAGAGAGTAGACTTGAAGAGCAACGATCGGCGAGAGATGAAGAGAAAGCTAGAGAGAGAGAGAGAGAGTGAATTCAAATTCAGTTGAGTCAAAGCTCCGTTTGACCCTTGTAGTGTACGGCGGCAAGTTCTGTATACGACGTCGTGTCCGGTTTAAAGCTTTTGGGCGTATCAGAAAATTTTAAAAACTTTATCGGATCATCTGACATTTATTCGCAAATGTTGGGCTTAATTTGTAAATAAGTTATTATAAAAGGGTTAGTTATAAATACATGTTTTGTTTTACTTTCTGAGACTAACTACTACTGCAAGTGGTATGTTTACTTTCTGTTACTGCAAGTTTTTTTTTATTACTTTATAGACTATCCTCAAAAAAAATTTCATGGCTGAGACTATATTCCTCCATGGCTCCAAAGCTCCGATGCTTTGTTTTGAGTCTACTTGTTGTAATCGGGCTGTATAGTTTTCCATCTTGCGGTCTATATCCATTTCCAGCCGTTAGATCTTTTGTTAGTTCAAAGCGAAATGTTCGAGATGTTACCGTTGTACCCAAACTGGTTCAACAGAGGAAGACTAGTACTAGCCATTCACTTGCAAGCTGATGAAGCATTTGGTCGACACAAGACTTGAACAATTGGATGAGGCAACAACCTCTGGTTGAAGCAGAAAGATCACAGCCACTGCATTGCATAAGAGGATAGAAAAGGTCTATCCATGATAATAAACTGATCTCAAAATACAAGCTTTATCTATTGACAAAAACAACTGGGGATGATTTGAAAACTGTGGTGATTATATTCATCTGTTCTGAGTTTTTTAGACATATGGGTATAAGAAAACTTATGTTCACATTCTGTTTTTTTTTTTCTCATTGTTGAAATCCTTTAATATGAAATGAGGATTGATTCTTACGACGCAAAACTCTTCAATTTGTACTTGATACCGACGAATAGTGCATAGATGCCATATGAAGGAAGATGTAAGAGTGCTACCAACAAGTACCTGCATTTGCATAGAATTAAAAATTACTATGGTCATTCTAGTGAATGATTCGTTTTGATATAGCATAATGTTTCCATCTTCTTCTCTATGTAACCAATGTAAATATTTTGAAGGCTTACCACACTGGAGCCATTGCAAGTGACAGGTCAAGAAATGGATATGGCCACCTAAATCAATCGATGAATAGAAAGGTAAGACAGATCGAAAACGAAGTGTAAGATATGTCTCATAAGGACGAGTTTTTACCCAACGGAGACAAAAAGATGGAGAGTCCATTGGAAAATAACGAAACTTCCTGTCCACAAGATGAAGTAAGCGAACCTGAACATGGGAAACCTCTGCAGAGTAACAACACCCAAACAAAAAAAACCTCAGGTTGATACTCTAATGTAAAGAAAACGTTTGGTAACAACTTAAACGCAGAAGAGTTTTTACCAGACGGTTAAGAGTTGTGTCACAAAGCAGCAAAAAGAGGTTGCTCGTATGTAAATTCACAGTCATCTGAAACACACACAATTTGCAGTAGAGACTGAGTTTTCAAAAGAGTCGAAATCGATTCAAATGAGTTTCAAGCAAGTATATAACATCAAAGTACAGATGTTATGCAATATGGAGACTGGTGGGAAACTTACGAAACCCATCTCATAGTCTTGTAAAGACAGAAACGGGAAGATCACTGTCCAGTAAATACTGTCTGTAAGCACAGCTGCTCCAGCACTCATCTATTTCCCCAACAAACAAAAACCCACAAAATGCCAAAACAACATCAGTGATCGTCACAGATACTGTAACACTATGCTATAATCAGAAATGTTTACTATATATCAAACCTGAAATATAATCTGGAAGAGATGGACAAAGGACTGTAGTGTCTTTGAAGCTGAAGCTTTACTCTTCTCAAGCAAAACCATTTTCTCCCCATTAAGAGGCAAACGTAATCCACTCTCTACTTGATCAGCCGTTAGTCTCGTGCTCAGTTTCTTCTTGTGTTGAAAACACCCGTAAACTGAAAGCAGTGACCCCATCTACACAACACACATGCACTGAGATAAATTCAAAACAAACACATTCATTACAAAAAAACATAACATATTCACAACATGGCGACCAAAGCATACCCCAAAGTATATTGCTATTAATGTGTAAGTCCACCTGTCACACAACCAAACACAATAAGATACCAAACCAAAACAGAAACAAACATCATCTCATAAATTTGACAGAAAACCTACTTAACAGTTACATAAAATTAATGTCTCCCAGAGCATCAATGATCTTAAACAAAGCTTTTCTCCCTAGAGCTGTTAAAGAGATATTTTAGAGAACTAGCAACTTCGATTTTCTTGGTTTAATGAACTATTTGTAACCCATTTTCGAACCCGATTTACTTATAAATAAACGAGATTTCCGACCTACTTTGTCCTTAATTAACTCATTAAACACTTGATCGCATTCCACTACCAGCATTTCTCACACAATAAAAGAGAGATAGATCTTACTGACTGTAATAGTAGTAGATACCACATCAAAACCAAAACAGACAAACATCCATCTCATAAAAATCTCAATCCTTTCCACCAAAACCTTGTTTAACAAGACATAAACCTACTTAAAACACACACATAAACTAAATCTCACAGAGCATCACTAAACTTAAACAAAGCCCCAAAGTGAACATTCTTTCACACAGTAAACAAGATTTTCAAGATCTTACTGAATGTAATAGTAGTAGATACCATATGAAAACCGAAACAAACATCGATCTCATAAAAAACTCAACCATTTCACAAATACCTTCTTTAACAAGGCATAAACCTACTTAAAACACATAACAGAGCATCACTAAACTTAAACAAAGCCTAAAGTGAACATCTTTTCACACAGTAAACAAGATTTTTAAGATCTTACTGAGTGTAATAGTAGTAGATACGCCACCCACGAAGAACAAGCCGAGCAATGTTGGTCGCCATAAGAAAACACAAAGCAAGAACCCGGAAACCCAGTAACCAACCCGGATGGATTATTTCGAAACAAGGTCTCCAAGCATCATCAACACACAGAACATCATCATTATCTTCACTATCACGCTGAGTTTCAACTGAACTATCTTCGTACTTCCATATAACGATCAAAGCAACAACCATCGGAGTCAACACCCATACCCCACACAGAAACACTCTCCAGTTTAACCAGTAATCCAAGCTGGCTATCTCCGGGTTCATTCTTTCCAAGAATCAAGAATCTGAGTATTCGGATCTTCGGATCCGAATACCCAATGGATCCACCTGTCAAGGATTTAAAAAAAAAATTCAAGATTTAAAGTTCCGATTCGAGAATTTTGATTGATTGAGAGGTATGATTATTACTTACGTAATGTGAAAAGGAAGTTCCGTTTCTACAGTGTTCGTGAACTGTGTGTGATGATGGAAAGGAGAAGTCAAATTGAAACTTTGAAGCTATGCGATTCGATGGCGGTGTGAGCCAGCCACAGAAGAAGTTCCGAGAACTGAAACAGAGTGGAGAGTGTGACAGGTGGGGACCTCTTGATATTTTTTTTTTATTCAGCACGTGATTAGACGTCGTCGTTTCGGTTCATGTGTATTTTCTTAAAATGGAAATATATCTACGAGACTTATCTACCGACTCCCACATTAGTGATATAAGTTTCGGTTGCTGCCTAAAACCCTCTCTATATACATACACTTTCCCTGTCTATTCCCACCCATAGTTATCACCTCATCACACAACTCTCCACACATATTAAAAAATTAAATCACTTTGGGGCAAATCGAAATTAAGGAGTTCTTTGTGTCTCTCTTCTTCACAGAGAACATCGACGACGAAGAAAATTGCACAGCGAAGGAGAGAGAGAGGCGAATCAGAGGAGGCGAGAGGGAGAGAGATCGATGAAGCATATATGGCAAGAAAGAGAGAAAGTGACAAGTCAGATCAAAGAGACATAGAGAAAAACGAAACAGAGATGCCAAGAGAGAGAGATAGAGTGATGAAGCAGAGATGGTAAGAGGGTATAGAGAAGCTTCAGACTTGTTAAAACAATCTGTTTAACTCATAGTTTTTACTAGGTTTTCTGAATTTGAGGTTAAATTGATTTTGTTTGACAGGAATTAAAAAAATTGTCTGGAAAACAAAAAAAAATGAATGAAGATGAGGATAGTCTAGCTCGATATGAGTTTGAGATTGAGGAATCAATTGCTGAGTTTGAGGATGAGATGCCAACTGAGAGAAACGAGATTCCAGAGAGTTCAGATGATTCTTCTGAGGAAGAGATGGATGTCAAGATAAGTTAGCTTTGGGAGTAGTTACTACACCATTTATGAGTTCAAAGAGCTTGTCTTAGCTTTTTTTTTAGCAACATCTTTCTTAGCTTTTGTT
>JABAYD010062407.1:0-11245 GCA_014822095.1 Diplotaxis tenuifolia
TTTGTAATTTTATTTGTAAGTTCTGAAACTTTTCGTATCTGAAAGTGTTATAAAAAAAAAAAAGCCTTCAAACAGGACAACACTAGAAGGCTAAAGTCAAAGACAACCCATACAATATACCAAAAACAGATATTTGAATTAATATGAAATACAATATTACATAAAAACAAGTTACCCCACCCCCAAAAGGTAACACAGTACAGTACTAATAAGTACGTTTTATTTATTACATAAAACCAGTAAATAAACCATATGAAAACTGCAACTGCAACACCCTCCTCCTCGCTTCTTCGCCAAGCTTATCCTTCATCTTCGTCTTCAGATGTGCTTCCAGAACTTTAGAATAAAACCAAAGTCCCGGTAAATAAAAAAAAAAAGAAGCAAAGCTATGTAAATTAGTTGCAAGGAAAAGGAAATGTAAACTTGCCACGGGACCAAAGGGTGGTCGAGTTTGAAGCCGCACTTTTCCCTTAAATGGGTAAGCAAAGTTCGAGCCGCAAGAGTGTCCAACTCCTGCAGTGGAAGTGTTAGAGAGGATAGGATAGGATGTAAATTTTTTTTAAAAAATAATATCAACTTTGAGATGAGAATATATAGGATTATTAAGACATGCCAGATTATGATTCTTCAGATCAACAGGGCTAGGGTGTTCCCCGTACTTGAACTCTAAACGGGTAAAGAAATCTGAAGCCGCCATAAGGTCCCACTCCTGCATGCAGTGCAAGTGTTAGAGATTACAAATATATCATCAACTTTGAGATGAGATATAAAAAAATTAAAAAACATGCCTCTGATCGACCAAGTTGCAAGTTAGCAAGGTTCATCAAGGCTTGTTATTGGTTTTTGTTCATCTGTGGAAAGTAGTAATTCAGAAACAATTTTATTTTGGTGGTTATATCAATTTAATTCAGAAACAGCTTATTACCAGACACAAAGTCTTGCCAAAACCACTGTTTAGAAAAGGGACGTGGCAAGGGTTTGGCAATGACGTCACATTGAGGATATGCAAGAAGAATTGTGAATCCCTTATCTTCAAGTTTTGAAAGTGTAGAAGCTAACCATTCCCCTCCCAGTCTCTCATGACTGTCTATGATCATCATAGTAGCCGGAGGACGAGTACTATGTGACCAAATTAACAGTGGCGCTTGATATTCTGCCAAGGAAACCCTAATCCTCAATCAAAAGATAAAACCCTAATCCATTAAAAAAATATACAAAAGAAAGAAGAAGACTAACCGTTGGCGTGCATGATAGAGATTCCACTAGAATAGAGTTTACTCGTGACGTCTTTCATTGTCATCAGGTTGTTGCCAAAGGCAGTGATGGAGATCTGATCATAGCCGCGGGCGTGGCCTGCACTTTCCAACGCCTTTTGTATTGTCGTACCCATCACGAGAGGATCAACACCATCAGGAATAAGGCATATGTCGATATTCCACATCACCCACGCTTTCGCCTTCTCTTGCGCCATGTTCTCGTATCCCCTGAAAAATCAAATCACACATAATCTTGCAGTTAGATCTAATCTAATCAGCAACGTCCAGAGATAGATTCACACATGCATGTTGATTCAAGATCACCCACCTTAGTTTCTGAAACAGCAAATGGTAACTAGCTACTGATGAATGAGAGATAGGATTAGGTCTAGGGGTATATATATATAATTATAAGATATATAATTATATATATAACTGTTGATTGATTGGTTTTTATGGGCCTAAATATCAATATAAAGTAAAAATATTATTGAATCTATTAAAATTAAAATACAGTTAATATTTAATCCTTTTTTTTAATATTTACATCTTGTGCCACTAACATTATCTCTGCACATTTATTAACTATTTCTGAACATATGTTACTTACAAAATCTTAACTAATTGATGATTTTTTTTGTGTTCTCATTTTCAGATAATATATAATGTAACTATAAGCCAGTTTAGTAAGTTATTTATTATTTTCTTATTTTGAGTTATAATAAGATAGATTTTAAGATTTTATGTTTATACATTATATACTCTTCTTCTTGCATTGACATTAGATTATATATACTATTTGAATCTCAGCAAAAAATTACATATTTTTTCTTTGTATTAACCAAACCGTGACTAGCTATCAAATATTATTATACTGTATTGAAACCACGATATAATAAATTGACAAAAGATACATAGTAATATAAAGTTTACTTTTCGAAATATTTTTGGGTTAGTATATTAATACATCACTCCTCTCTCTCTTTCTCTCTTTCTCTCTTTCTCTCTTTCTCTCTCTCTCTCTTGTTCTCTCTTTCTCTCTCTCTCTCTTGTCTTTCTTATTCAGTTTCGATTCTTTATTGTGAATATTTTTTTTGGTACTAATTTTATTTTTTGAGACAGCTTAACTTTACTTATAAAGAAAGATCATCATAGATAGGGTGTGATTGGTAACGGCTGTAGGTGCTCTCCAGAACACCATGTATTTCTAAAGCACCAAATTTATAACAATCAAACTTTAATGATATTTTAAAAATCATAGTTCTTAAAATTATTTACAGCTCTACAAGTGCTTTCTAGAACCAATTATTCAAAACAATTTTTTTAAGCTTTCCATAAAATTTACATCAATAAAATTTAAAGTTACAGCAAAAAGTCTATAACCTTTTTTCTAAAGCAAAATTTTAAAGTTACGGCTATTACCAATCGAGAAACTGCGGGTGAGCTATGGTGACGAGGAAACAAAAAAAAATAAGCAGACCTTGCGCATTGTATTTTATATATGAGAAAAACTTATAGTGCAAAGCATTAAGCAAAAGACTTCATGGCACAATGGATAAGGCGCTGGTCTACGAAACCAGAGATTTTGGGATCGATCCCCAGTGAAGTCGTCTTCCTCTTTCTTTTTAATTCATTATTTAGTACTCAACTAGGCCTGCGGGTTTGAATAGTTCTGTCTTCGTTAGTTCGTTAATCAAAAAAATTAATTGAGTTATTGTTTGTGAGTGAAAAAACCTCTTACTTCTGTTATGTTCACTTTATCATTTGATAGTAGAAACTAAAGGATGAAAAAGTAAATACCAACAAAATAAAATATAATCAATCTCCATGGAAATGGAAAACATACTGTACAATTTTTATGCCCTATCAATGTATAATCATCCACTTTCATCTTCTTTTTTCTTAAATTGTTTGTTGAAAAGATAAAACACAATCAATCCTCCATGTGAGAGATTCTCCAATTCAATTCTACCTACACTGTTGAAAGCAGAGTAACTATATAGATTGTGGTAAAGATATTACTTATGGTCTTATGGGCTTTTTTTCTTTAGCTTCGCTATTTTATTAATAAACACTATATAAAACCTTCTTTAACTGTCTTGCTGAGTTTTTTTTACTCTGTCGTCTGTTCAATAGAACGTAGCTCCCAGTTTCCTTCTCCATCAATCAGCCTTAGCTCCAATGAGTGGAACGGTATCAATGCCGGACGCTGAAGTTTTTGAGATTTTTTGGTAAAAACTCTTATGTGATGTTCATAATAATAAATGAAAAGCAGAATATTACCTGTGATGAGGTTATGAAAGTAACTCCCATGTCTTTCGCAACCCTGTAGAGCTGTTCCTCAACATCAACACTCGTCGCGCTGCAAAAATCCAAAAGAGTATTAAAACAAAAAGGGAAAAGCAGATTGCAAAAACTACAGGCTTGGTCATCTTACTTGGTGCATTCATCTAGGATTCCAAACTTGGGTCTGTGAAAGAATAAACGTGCCTACAATACACACAAACAAGTCAAAGATTATTCACGTGAATCATACAACTATATATATGTATATAAGAGAGATTTGTTTACCATGCCAAGCCTCTGTTGCTCTCCAAGAGATAAAATGTCTTCCCAGTTGGTTGTAGCATCCCAACCACTTTCATCTCTTTCCAAAAGATATACTAACCGAACATTCTCCAGTATGGTTTTCAAATGAGCGTCCAGAACGCTTCCAGCTTCACTTGAGCTTTCTTCTGTTCCAAATAAATTCTACTTCAGTTCTTTAATTTGTAGAAAAAATGAATATTTTTACTCACCATTGGTGTACAACTTAGCAGCTCTTTTGTCTGCTTCGCCTTTAGATAGAGGGTATATAATCTGATCTCTCAGCGTCCCTAAGCATGTATATGGTCGCTGCGGGACAAAGAAGATGCCATTCCCAGACCCAAGCTCTTTGATATCCAATGATGGTTTGGCAAGTCTTCCACATACGGTTGGCCATATATCTCTAAGCACTCTAAATATCGAAGTCTTTCCACTACCATTTGGTCCTGAACACATTTTGCTAGCGTTAGCTCTAAGTTCATGCAACAAATTTCAGTGATAAAAGATTATTAAGCCACCAACCTGTGACGAGCAGGCTTTTCCCTGCAACTATTTCGCATGATAACTGGCTAGCCATTAATTTCTGCGCAGGGGTAATGATATCCACCTCTGAAAACGATATTCGGTCTTGAGAATCCAAGCGGCTTGTGTGATTTTCTGAGATAACACCTGAATATAGTCGGAAACAAACGAATATGATCAACCCAAAAGTAAATACATTCTCTATAACACATGTCTAAGTCCAATAATTCCCAAGCATATGAGGCTTTATAGTGTGAGCGTACCTGACTGAGAAGCATCCAAGAACTCATCGAGCTCGAAAATTCTGTTAATACCACCAGAGAGCTCAAGGAACTTCTTGTGTAGTTCAAGTATATCACCAAACGCCATAAAGCTTTGAGAGACGACAGAAGCTAGATACCGCAATGCATGTGCCAATTCACCTGGTTATATATCAAGACATCATACAAGAAAGCCTTATAATAGATGGAATTTACAAATTTAATTAGCTTAGGTCGAAAAGTGTGACAGAGCTCCACCTTGAGTGGAGACAAGTGCTCTGTCTCCCTTGTGTTCTAGGGCATACAACAAACTCAACCCCCAAGTCACATTATTGGGAAGTTGCTTTGTCACGAAATCATCAAGTATGCCATACAACCATTTCTTCTTCAAGAGCATTAGAGAATGGTCCAATAGTGCCCTGAACTTTGTGTCAACCATCTGCTCCATGAAAAACAAAGATAGGTCAACAGCTAGCCCAAGATCCAACAGTTATAGCATAGGAACTGAAGACACTTACAGTTTTTTCTCGAGCTCCGCCTCCAAAGAATGCAATGGATTCAGCATGAGTGTTCAGTCTCTCGTGCATAAACCTACATAAGCAGGAAGAAGTTAGTCCAGATATTCGCTATAACGCTATAACGCAATCATTTGAAAAATTGGAGAAACGTAAAAAGAGTTACCTAAACTTCCCTTCAAGCTGCTGTTCTTCACCAGCTAGATCACCAAAATCGGGAGCAACATGTCTCAAGAAACCCAGACCAAGTAACATATATGTGTAAAGTATGGCAACTCCCCTTTGACCAGTCAATAGCTTCATCCTCCAGGTGAACCTACAAAAACAAAATTCGAAAACTCATACCAAGAACCATGAAGCAAAAATCAGGAAACCAATCCAACAATATGTACTTACCACAGAATGTCAACCGATGGCTTTACCATTCCAGTAAGAAGTCCAGACAAGTCGGTGGTTAACTTTTCCAGGTCACGAGTGAGTCTTTGGTCCGCATCAATACTATTGCCTGACATGTGGAAAACCTGCATGGATATCAACCCAATGTGAAATCTTTAGTGTCTCTAAATTTGCGATATTAGCTTACAAGAAAAAGTGTAAATAACACATCATGCTTTATTTTAGCCTTTAGGTCAAGTTGCACAGAATAACTCAAGGTCATAGTCATAATTCACAATGCATAAATAGGCATGCTAGCATAGTTTCTTTAAGCATCATAAAATCTGAATTGACCTTGTAAAACGCATTATTTCTCAAGTAATTCCGTAGCAGATGTTGCGTCAAACGAATCCTCCACCCTAATGCTAGCCTTTGCGTTAGATGCCTGGAAAAAAATGTAACAAAAAGGTTAGGTGAAACCATATCAGCAAAGATTCCTTATATGTAACTAATAATCTAGCAAAAACTTCATAAGACTCGGACGGAAAAACGCAATAAGGTTTTAAACTTGCATAAAAAGGAAAGATTACTTTAACGAAGGAGCAATGACAGAAGATGCACTACTTTGGAGAACGCTCAAACCAATCAAACGGACAAAGGCTGCCTTATCTTGCTCCAAGACATACTTCACAGTGGTCCCTGCGAAAATCACATGTGATTGTTAGAAAAGGAGCCCTATCCATAAAACTAATCAGATAACAGAACAGATTATACCATTCAAAGAGGCTATTCGGTCAGAGATCAATGTTCTTGACACCACAAGGCAAGCAACCAAAAGCAATTGTCCTCCTTGTTTGTCAAATAGAGTGGGTATCTGAAACATAACAATGAAGTGGTCAGCAGCTACTTTGAGCATTAATGTGAGACGAATAAGTTCTCCAAATGGAACAAATAGTTAGCCTTCCACGGAGGCTAAAGAGGAAATGCATATGTACACATTAATAACTCAAGCTCACCAATGTGTTTAACATCGCAGCTACTCTTAATGGTAACGCCCTTGGAGATGTTCGAGGTTGAGGAAAGCGAGGTAACCCAACACTTTTATCAACAACTGGTGATTTTGAAATTAACTGTGTCGAGTATGACTGAGCCCTTGAATTAGTTGTGGCAGATTCCTACAGAGCACCAAGTAACAGGGTTATAGCCACCGAAAAGCACCCCTCAAAATTGAAATAAAAAATTTCATAAGCTGTTGAAGACCTTTCTAGCTGCAGCAAACGCTCGTTGAACAACCATAGCATCATTTTGACGATCTGTATCTGAAATTTTCGCTGAATCAATTCCAGCGTCCGTCAGTGCAGAGTCGTCCCTGAAGGTTTAGTCATTTTAAATGAGTAAATGCGCAAGAAAATATTTGACAACTCTCACAAAGATGGTTGAAAAAAAATTCCAACCTCTTGTAGTGAACACTCCATCCCCCTTCTCCATCTAATGACAGAACAACATCATGGAATGCAACAAGAGCTGGACGATGGGAGATTGTTATGCAAGAAGTTCCCATAGCACGAACCTTAGCAGCAAAACGTTCTTCCATATCAGTTGTCACAGCACTTGTGCATTCATCAAGAATTGCAAACTTAGGTTTGTGGTAGAACAGTCTAGCCATTCCCAACCTCTGTTGCTCTCCAAGAGATAATTCATCACCCCAGTTAACCTCTTTGTCAGGTTGGTAGCGATCTAATAAATATTCTAGGTCAACCTACAAAAGCATAAGTCCACAAAAATAAGCAAAATATACAAAGCTTGATAGAAAACGAGCTCAAATCACACTATTAACTGGTCACGAAGTAAATAGGATACCAACATTTTCTAATAGTTCCACCATTCCAGTCTCGGTGAGAGGTACAGTCTCTTGATCAGAAGTAAGAGGATATATTAACTGGTCACGAAGAGTTCCAACTGCCATATAGGGCCGTTGAGGCACGTAGAAGATCTCCTTGTTAAGATCAGAACCAACTCCAGGCTTCACAATATGCCCAGACACCAGGGGCCATAGACCTCCTAATACTCGGAAAAGAGAACTCTTGCCACTTCCATTAGGACCTACGATTTATATTGTTTAATACATAATGAAATGAGAGAATAATGATAACATCAGGCAGGTCAATATCAACAGAACAAAAGCATAATTAAAGTAAATATATGATGTCTTGCCACACTATTCCACTACAGCCTAATCGTTGAATTGGGCATGATAGTGTCGTCTATTAATAGGCATGGCAGATAAAAATTTGGCAAGAATTATATGGCTATCCCTTCCTGAATAAAAGAAGAATTACAAGGATGACAGAATAATAACGTAGCAGCATAGGCTATTCTATTAATCATTTTTTCTATGGAAAAAAATAATTTCGTTAGTAATAATCATTTCCTAGAAAGCTTTCACCTGTAATCAGAAGATTAGATCCTTGCTCAACTCGGAGGGTGAGATCCTCCACCAAAACATTTCCTGTTGGAGTAACAACCTGAAGTGCATTAAGTAACGTTAAGAACACAGCATTTTGGAAGAATTACAGGAACATGAATCTGTGTTCCAACTACCTTGACGCCCGAAAACTCAACATAGTTAGCCTCAGTAAGGTAGTTTCTGCTTCTATTTCTCTGTAAAGATGTTTTATCATCACCACTGAGTTCTCTAGAGACAGCCATCAACTCATGGATTCGGTCAGCATAACCACTGTTGGAAGCAAAAAAAACATTTCAATAATTAGAAAGCATAGCCACCACAACTGATGGATGTAAAATTAAGTGTAATTAATCTCTCCTCAGCATATGAATTCACCAATATCGCAAAATCAAAAGGCCAGGAAGAATGTATATTGAATCAGAAAAAAAAAATGCATCCTTTGCCACTGTTCTTTAGGGACTAACAACTGAACTCGTACTCTTTTACTTATGGTAAACCAAGATCAGCTCTTCTTAGTAAAGCACTTAACAGCAAATAAAAAGATATGTCTGCAGATTATAAGACAAACAACTACACAATGTTTACGGTTTAAAAATTCTGGCATAAAGTATTACCTGAGTCGGCTGAGCCGCCTGGAACTTATAGAAAGTGTTCCCAACGCCTGAAAGAGAGAAATAATGACACTGGTGTGGTATCTTATATTGCTTAGCATCTCGGCTCTCCCCAAGGTCGAGTCATCAGGTCTTAGATGCCCAGAGAAGAATGGTTCGATAATCAGAATAACAGCAACAGTGGCACCAAGATACTTCAGCAGAAAATCTTGGATCATGCCAAACCACCAGTGATCATGAAGCACTTCACTCATATGACTAACAAGATTCTTGAACTTATGTTGTATATGAGATTCTTCCCTGGCTTCCCCACCATAGAATGCTATGCTTTCCGAATGCGTCCTTAAGCGTGAATGAAGTTGTCGGTACTCCCCTTCCAACTGCTGCTCTTTGGACATCAATTTGCCAAAAGAAGGAGAAAATGTCCTTATAGCAGTACCGGCTCCCAGTACATATGCCTGGGCAACAATTATTCAAGTTAGTTGATATAAGGCAAAACCGCATGAACAGCCCTATCAAGACTCATTGGAAGATTAATTAAGAATCACCAGTATCCAGAAGATGTATTTTGGACTAGCGTATGAACAAAGGCGCCATGCATATAAAATTCCATCAGTGACTGCCGTCAAATCATCCTGTATAAGTTCGCTCAACTCTGAGGAGAATCTTGGTACATCGCTGGCAATGCGTTGCTCCGGGTGCGTAATCCGACCATCCACATGTGATATTTTATAGTACACCATATTCTGAAACAATCATAAAGGATGATTGAGTTACTCGATATGCTCACTTGTCATAAATAACTGAATTGCCTCCATTTAAAAAGACAGGGTAGTGGCTACCTCAAAATAATGTGAATGGATGATTTTCGTCAATATCTTTCTGAAACGCAAACTCAAGGCCCCGGTTATGTACTTTGATGTAGCGTGCGTCGTGGAGAGCATGAAACACAACATAATATTCTCGGAGATAAGTCGTAGAAACAGTGGCGCACGCCTTAAGAAAGCAGCACGGAATAGGAAACCTTGAACTTTCGCCAACCTATTGCTCAAAGCAGCTCTGAAAACCTGTTATATGTAAAGAAAAATTAATCATCCTTTTGCCAGCTCTTGCCCATAAAGCTAGGTTGGTGTTTCTTTCAGCTAGAATGAACCAATGAATGCAACAACAATGAAGCAACAGTTCAAATATCAAAATATCTTACATGAGTTTGCAACAATTGGCTTGGGAAATAACATAAACAAAAGCATAAAACCAACAACAAGAATCAAGAAATGCATACCACAGTGCCGACTAGTGCGAGAAGATCCCTGGCGCCCATTTTCCCCATGTGAGACAAGAGAATAGCAGTGAGAACCTGAAGAGACTTTAGTCCTCCTCCTTTCTTCTTTGTTGTGGTTTTCTTTGCGTTCTTATTGTTTCCTGTCAGCTTCTCCAAAGCCTCATCATCGTCGCCACCACTCTTCCCACGCCTGGGGGAGCTGATTCTTGATTTCAAGTAAACAGCAGCTCCACCGGCAGCTACAATCCCAGCCGCAAGCAGTATAGATTTCCTATAGAATTTAACAGAAGACAAAATTAATGAAACAAAATAACTAATGAACACACAGCAAAAAAAGAAAGAGAGAAAAATATGATTATCACATCCCAAGAAGAATCAAAGCAATAATAATAGTTACCGTCTTGAAGCTACGAGACCTCGACCCCGCTCAGTTAACTGCAATAGCTGGAGAGAAGGCATGGCTGGAACTGTGTGTATTCTCCAAAGCAAACCAAAACTAGCTTCTTCTTGATAACAAGTGCTCAAAACACCCTGAAACGATATCAAAACTCCAAATTAGGTTTAAATTAACTTGTGAATCATCAAATCTGGATTCGATAACATTTCTCACAACCTGAATCAAACTAACTCGATAGAACCTATACAGAGATGCTTTTCAAAGTAGCTTATACCAATAAACAAAGTGAAGAACAAAGCTTATACGATAGAGGATTCATTTACTATCGCTAATCAACAGGAAACGATCGGGGCTAACTACCTTAGCATGAGAGATTAGATTCGATTCAACCAACGAATCTCATCAGGAGAAGAGAGTAGTACAGTATTGAATCGAAATCGCTCTTCCTCTTTCTCTCTTCTTCGCAATCGTAACAACCACAACTAGCTCGCTCTCCTTTCTCCGTCGTAACGGTCTGCCGCAACGGAACTCCTCAAATCGAGAGAAGAAAGAGAGAGCGAGGGAGCCGGGACTTGGGGGAGATGAGAAGATGATGACTGCTTCATTCACACGTGTGCAATTATATCATCACTCGTGCCAATTTTTTATTTTGTTTTAGTTTTTCCCTCTTTTATTTGATTTCTTTGCTAATTCTGCAATCAGTGGTTGGTGATGTTAAAATAATTTCTTTTTTTTCTGTCAACAAATAATTTCATTTTTTAATCTCATGCCATTTTTTACGTCAAATCAATTAAGTAATTATATTAAATCAATCTAGAAACATGGTCCAAGTAACGATTACTAATCATCTATTATATTAAAATAGAATTCATGACTCACTTCATGTGTAATTTTGTTATAAATAAACCATTCATTCATTAATAAAATTTATTATATCGTACATAGTTTAATAATAATATCTTCTAATATCTTAT
>JABAYD010062445.1:0-14997 GCA_014822095.1 Diplotaxis tenuifolia
AAAAAAGGTAGGTAAGATACATTTGTTTTGATCAGATGATTAAGCCCACTGATAATCTTGAGTCCAGAACTTATATATATCTTCTAACTTGGCATTACACACCTTCACACTACTCAAAATCCCATCTTCACAGCAAACCCAAGTCCCTTGTCCACCAAACCACTTGTCTTCTAACTTGGCACACACGCTAAATAAGCAGACTGCATAAATGTCATCAAACTGATCCACTCTTTTCCTTATCATTTCAACAAAGAGCTTCATCTAATCAACAAAAAAAACCGTACCAGGAAAGTGGTGAGCCCAAAGAGAGTGAGAGAACTTACAAATCATTGGCTTATTCATAGAAAAAACTATGTATAACCCAGCATTTAAATTTTATAAAAGCCAATGCAAAGATACAAATCATGCAAATACTAAATAGATTTACTTACAACTAGATTTTTCTTTGAGAACTGGATGTTTCTGGTTATGTCTAAAGTCGCCAACATCTAAAACTGTAACTGGCAAAGACGTACACTGAAAGCGGAAAATCTATTATGTGTTCGAGAAAAAACATGTATAGATTGTCCAGGATCTTCATTGTATCAATCTACAAATCTCAACGTCCCCACCAGTCAATATCATCATTTTAAATATTCTTTTAGGGGTCCATGTGAAATCTACTCAGATTCTTAAAATCCCTCCAAACAAAATTTTAAAACACACATTACATGAATTTAAGTATTATGAATATTCGTCTTTTTGTTTGATATAACAAACATACTAATTTAATCTATTTTGTAACGAATTTGACAGCTTTATGATAGGGACATGTGGTGGTTGGATTTGGATACAATTTTACAGATAAACCCACATGGAACGTACAGATAAAACCAAAATACGTTTCAATGGTTTTTTTTAATAATTTATCTCATACATAATCTAGATACTGTTTCAACCATTGATTCAAATTCTTTTCTTTTTGTTTCCATTCATACTAAACCAAAAGATGTACTCTAGAGCCAACTCTTTCACTTCCAACAGAAGAATATGAAAGAAGAGTTTGTTCAAATCTTTAATGAAAGTTTCAACAATAAACTAATCTCAAATAAATCCAATACAACCTCTTTCAACAATTGATTCAAAGACAAACAAAACAAAAGATTAAAACCAACAATCCAACATTACAAACATAAACTCAACTGATGAACTCTCTAACTTAAAATGCTTTCCCTGAAAAAGAATTTGATGTTTCTTTAAACTCGAAAATGGATTCCAACTAAAGAGGTCTGAGATCATTCATTACCAAATCCTTAAGATGGCATCCCACACCGTGGAAACAGAGAAAAAAGCAAAGGGAATCACGAACTGAGCCACACCAGTGGCCATGGAAACTGATCCAATGCTCTTGGCAGGTGCGGCTTTTGGTGGAGGAGGAAGCTTCTCGACTTTAATAGCGAGCTTCATGCCACCATAACAACCACCCTTTCCGTCGAGTAGATAGTAATGCTTGGTCACGTTGAGAGTGACAACGTCTCTACCAGCTCCACGTGTCCAGTTTACGAGAGGATGGTCGGCGTTACAGTTTTCGTAGTCCGTTTTGTTGACTTCAAGAATGTTGTGTTGGTTCCTGTCGAACACGAAATCTAACAAAGATACCACAAAACAACATGTTCTTGATTAGTTATTAGTAGAGAATCAAAAAAGAAGATTTTTGATATGGAATCAGCTTTGAACTTGAGCTATAACGGTAATGTTGTCTGATAAAAGATTTCAACTTTAACTAGTGTGAACTATTATTGTTTTCAGACAAGGAAGAGAGAGAAAGACAAATGTTTATTCATTACTGTGTCATATTCAGACAACCTTAGCATTGTGTTCTAAACCAGATCTGGACTAATAAAGAAACATTTATGGAAAATACAAACCCAATAAAAGTTAGTGAACCAAATCCATTTCAAATTGATCCAAGCAATGAAGAAGCTCAGAAAGGGAAGAACTTTTTTAGTGGAAAGGTTGAAACTTTTTGAAAATATTACCAGATTTAAAGTGAAATCTATTTTAAAATCAGATCTAACGTAAACAGATCCGAGAGTATAGACAATGTAGAGAAAGAGAAGAGGGTGAGAGAGAGAGAGAGAGCATACAGAGCCAGTCACCGAGGTAGAAATGTTTTCCCTGAGCCCAGATGGTATAGTTGATGTTTGGATTCCAAAACTTGTTCTCGCCGACTGTGTACTTCTTCGCCGTTACTTCAGGCACCGCCACTACAAAGGCCAGTATCACTGCCGCAATTATCACCGTGAATCTCGCCATTTTTTTTTCTCTTTTGTCTGAACCCACACACACACTCTCTCTCTAGAGTTGTTAGTTGCGCAACTTGTGATTTTAGAGGTGGACTAGTGGGTTTTCATAGGAGCCCATCTATTTTTTTCTTTTTCAACTGCTGTTGCTGTATAAATGATAAATAATTAAAATATTTTTTTTGATAAAGAAAATATTTTGAAATCACACGAACCATACATACACTTTTTATTAATAATAAAAAATAAAAGTTCATAAGCAATTTTTCCTTTTTGGGACAACAATTCATAAGCATTTTCAAGTCGAAGTGAGAGATTAGGGAGATTAAAAAAGGTAAAAAAAACTTTGTAATGACTTAAGTAACCATGTTTTTAGAAAATGGAGAAAAATCCAATAAATGTTGAAGTATAATTATCCGGACAAAGTAATACTCCATCCGTTTCATAACAGAAGTAGTTTTTAGAAAAATTTGTTTGTTTCAAAATATAAGTAGTTTTCACATTTCAATTCAACTTTTGTATTTATTAAACATTACCAATCAAATAATGTTATTTTTTATGATTGGCTGAAATCATAAATTAAAGTATACTTTTTCAAAAACAACAAGTTTCTTAATAATAGTATTTTTAATCAAAAATACTTACATAAAAAACAGAGAGACTACTTATTTTAAGATCCACACATATCCATATCACGCTGCATGTGTAAAGTATTCTTATTATTGTTGTATAACTTATTTTTAGTGTAACACTTTATTTCAAATTATCAAACATAGGTTTTATAGAAACCGCACCTATAGCTAAGAAAAAAACCAAAATTCACTATCTAACTAAAATTCTCCCCTTTCTCTTACTTTCTCTTCTTATCCCTCTCTACAAATCTATTTTTTCTTATGGCTATTTCACAGATAAGCCCTAGATTTTATACGTTGGTGATACAAGAAAAAAGTTTTATACGTTCTTTGCATGTGTAATGATATGTTTTTTCATGACCTTTCACGTTTTTGTTCTTCGCCTCTCATTAGTTTTCAATTCACATTTTTTGATTTTGATTCTCTTAATTTGTCGAACTTTTATGTTCGTTGTTTAACAATTATCATTATCACTTATAAATATACTCATCAAAATTCAGTTGTATTATGACGCTAAAGGGTCACGAAAGCCCAATAGACCTATTAAAAAGTGGTCACAGGCACACCACATCCATATATGTGTAACCAGGTGTTGGAGTATTTTATTTGTGTCTGAAACATAGAAAACAAAAGAAACATATTTGTTCTCTCCGTTGGAGGTATGGAATAGAAACATGAGAGATAGAATCAATGTCGTCTTTTACATTCTGCAGAAACAAAAAAAAAGGTTAAATTTTTTTTTCTTTTGGCTTTATGTGAAATGTTTCTAGGAACTCTTTTGTTCTTAAAAGATTTTAAACAATAATTTTTTTTGGTTGTAACTGGAAACAATTGAATATCTCTTGCATTTAAAATAAATCAAAATGTTCTCTTTGTCTATGATGATCATGGATTATGTTCTTGTTTCAGTGGCTTGATTCATGTTCAACCTTACCAATGTTAGCTTGTAATAAAAAAATTTCAGGTAGATGATTTTCTCTAATCTGTAACTAAGAATATCATCAAAAGGTTTAGAGTTATTTACTTTCCTGAATAAACCATTCTCCTTTTCATTGCATAACTTTCAGTTTCTCTGGGTTTTAAAAGAATGCTCTATTTTAATACTAAAAGTCTCGAACATAGTGCTAAGCATAGTTTCGAGTATACCAAATGGAGATTACTTGTGATTGTGAAGAATAATAGTGATGTTGTTCTAGTTATTTTTAGTGTAACTTGAATGACTAATAAAAGTGTTCCTTCTATTAATCTCTTGTCCGCTAATTTTTTCGTTTCAGTAATATTCATATATTCAATAAAAGTTGGATTATAACTACAAAAATGAATACAAAAGAAAACTATTTGAGAAATAGATACAAAATCATTTGAAACTTTTATATATTTTCATAAAAAAAAACTCACTTCTTTAGAAATGCAGAAATTGTGCAAACTCAACAAATTAGATTGAAGCTGAAACAAATCTCACTATCCATTAGTTACAAATATGAGTTTCTTATATATTTAATCTAACTTAGGGAAGAAGATAAACTCTCATATTTAAACATACTATGTCAATATGCAATGCAACTGATGTTTGGTTGTTAGCTTAGAGCCGTTCTTGCGGAAAAGCATTTCAATTTGACATGCAAAACACATCGCAAAAGCTACTGAACAATATAGCTACAGAACAATATATTTGAAATAAGATATCCTCTTTGAGAGTTTCACACTTTTGTTCTCGGCCTCTCATTAGCTTCCAATTCACATTTTATGCTTTTGATTCTCTTTAATTATAATTTGCCAAACTTTATGTTAGTTGTTTAATGGTTATCATTACCACTTATAAATATTCTCATCAAAACTCAATTGTATTATGACGGTGAAGGGTCACAAAAACCCAACAAATTAGGTCCATTAAAAAAGTGATCGCATGTACACCATAGCTATATATGTGTGGTTACGTATCGGAGTATTTTTAAACTTTCTATTTCTGTCTGCAATGCAGAAAAACAAAAGAAACAGATTTGTTCTCTCCGTTGGAGGTATGAAATAGAAACATGAGAAATAGAATCGATGTCATCTTTTACATCCTGCAGATAAAAAAGGTTAGTTTTTTTTTCTTCTGGCTTTTATGTGAAATGCTTCTAGAGACTCTTTTGTTCTTAAAAGGCTTTGAACAATAATTTGGTTTCTATGATGAATATCTCTTGAATTTAGAATAAATCAGATGTCTATGATGATGATATGATGGATTGATACATGTTCAACTTTATCAATGTTTTTAACTAGTTTTGATTGTATCTTCTTTTCAGGTATATGATCTTCTCTAGCCTAAATGTGTAACTAAGAACATCATCAAAAAGGTTAGTCCTTTAATTTCCTGAATCAAACATTCTCCTTTTGCTTTTTAATTCTTCTTAACATCTCTATGATCCTTTGAATCTCTCTTAGTTGATTAATGGCTGAGGAGACAGTACATTGTTTGCCTGATTCACCGGATGTAAACAGATCATGGAGAAGGATTTCTACAAGAAAGCTGAGTTTTTTATACACTGAAGAGACACTTCTTCCTAATTACCTCAGGTCTCCCACTGGTTCTTGTCATGATGCCTGCAAATACGGAAGAAAACATGAATCTGAAGAAGACAAGCCTAGAGCTTCTTCACCTCTCAAAAGGGTTAACAGAAGCTTCTCTGGAACTATAGGCTTTGATTCACCTTTGAGGAAAAAGACGGCATTGATCAAACCAGTGTTGAATCCTTCTCTTGGTTCTGATGGTAGTGGATGTGAACATGTGGTGAGAAGAGTTTGTGATGCTAAGAAGAAGCAGAATGTGTCTTTATCAGATTCTAAGAGAAAGAAGACGGTTTCACATTCTTTTAAAATGAGTGGTGTGTCAAGGAGAAGAGCGTTGGAGAAGGTAGAACATGAGAAGCGTGTCACTGCTTTGAAGCTGAAGTCTGTTGCACAAACAGCAGCTATGGCTCTTAGACGCAGCACTGTGAATAGAAAGAAGACTAATGGTGGTTTTGAATCTGAAGAACCAAAGAAAGTAGTTGTGCCTTTGAGAGCTACAATGTCTTCAAAGCGGTGTGCCAGAAGCTTGAAGACAAAGAAGGAGAGAAACAACTTGAGTAGTGTTCCTCTAAATCAATCTCGGAGAAAGCGTGTGGATGACAAGTGTCGAGACTTGGTTGAAGAGAAGACTCTCTATGTTATTAAGATGAACACAGGGAATGAGACTGTTGCATCTGATCATAACCAGAGGTGTGTAATGGATCAGCCTTCTGATGATCCAATGAGTGAAAAGTGTCAAGAAGAAGCTGAGTGTGTTGTGACTGAATCTCCTCAAGAGGAGGAAGCAGAAGAGGTAGATGAAGCTAATGATGAATCTCCTCAAGAAGTAGAAAAAGATGAGGAAAAAGAAGAAGAATCTATTGAGAATGAGAAGACAACAAGGCAAGTAAAGAGCAAACCCCTCTCAACAGAATCTGCTCTAAATGGAAAGTCCATTAGACTGAGATTCAAAAGAGGAAAGGTCTTGGATGTTGTTGGATCACAAGACAACAACAATCCAAGAAAGCTCAAGTTCAAGAGAGGAAAGATCGTCGTTACCAGAACAGACACATCCTCAAAATCCGCAAGTCAGAGAAGCTTAAAGACCAAAGGAACAAACTCCAGCAACGACAATGAACAACAACAACACAACCCCAAACCATTGGAAGTTGTTCTAAAACACCAAGAAGACACAGAGGAGAAGAGTGTTTCAAGAGCGTTGTTGTTCAACAATGTTATAGAGGAAACAGCTAACAAGCTTGTGGAGACTCGCAAGAGCAAAGTTAAAGCCTTAGTGGGTGCTTTTGAGTCTGTTATATCTCTCCAAGAAAGAAATTCTTCTCCAGCAAATCTCTAACTAAATATTCTTATTTTTTCACAAATGTTTATGTATGTATGTAAAACATATGTAGTGTAATCACTCGCATAAATTCTTACAGTTTGTGAGCGTTATCATGTTCACTAATCCTGTGATTGATTGATTGTATACATAAAAAAAAATGAAGAAAGGTTATGTATTAAGTTTTGTAACTATGGGTACACATCTGTGATTTAACACAAACATTAGGGACTAGAAAAGAAAAAATCAGAACCTCGGCCCTACGCCACGCCGTAATTTAAAAGCCATTGACTATCCAGATTCTTTATCCGACGTGTCGTTTGTTAAATGGCTATTGTTGTCTACTTGTGTCACAGCCTGTAACACTACCATGCCAGGACTTGAATATAATCTTCTTCCTGTCTTGAGCTACATGAAGTAAACAAAAGTTAAAAAAAAAGCTTTGAGATTTCTTTCCTCCTCTCTTTTTTTTCAGCGATTCTTTCGTTGCCTTCTCCTTCCCTTCTTCTGGAATCTGAGTTTTGTTTCGGAGTCTTCGAGGTTTCTTGGCTTCCATCGAAAACTCTCTTCTTCTTCTTCCTTCTTCTGGAAATCTGAGTTCTGGTTTGAGGTTTGTGGGATTGATCAGGAAGGAGTAAAGTTCATGTTTTATTGAAGTACCCACAAGTTTTAATCTGGTAAAGTTCGTTCCTTTACTCTTTTCTAAGATCTAGAAATGGTTATTAGAATCAAGGTTTTAGGGTATGGATTCTCTAGATTTTTTTTTTTAATCTGAGTGTTGCTATTGATGTGATTATAGATCTGAGTTACATTGTGAGTGTTTATGTTGAAGGTCTTGGGCTGTGGTTATTGGTTGTTGATGATTTGAGCCTTGAGTTATTGAGTTTTGTTTGATAAGAAGTGATGGCTAGAGATTCATTGCATGAAGAGCTACTGAATCTGAAACTTATCCTTCTTCTTTTGGAATTGTTTTAGGCTTTAGAGAGATTACATAGGAGTGAGAAAGCATTTCCCTTGAGGCCTTGCTTTGAATCTTGTTTAATTAGTTCTTTTGTTTCATTACTTGTGGAGCGTCAAGCTTGTATGACCCTGAGATGATTATCATGTATTAAGTTTAGCGTGTCCCTTGAGAATGGAGAAGTATTGAGTTTTATTTTTTGATAAGAAGTGATGGTTAGAGAGATTACTCTTGAGACTCTGTGTTGGTTCATTTTCGCTGACTACTTTGATTTTTTGTGAGGCCTTTTCTTGAATCTTGTTTAGTTTGGTTATTTCATTACTTGTATGATGGCATGATAATTATCATATATATGCTCTTTGTGTTTCTTACTATGTAGTTGGAAGCTCTTTGTGATTGATGGATGCATTTCCTTGTCTAGTGACTGATGGATCTGTTGTTTCCTACTATTACAGTTGGAATCTCTTTGTGTGATTGAAACACAAAGAGAGAATGATTTTACCAAAGCAGTACCGTTGCACACACTCCCCAACCTGCCAATGCACAAAAGGCCATCTAAACGAAGACGTTCTCTTACTAGTCTTCAAGCACTTAAACTGGAACCCTAAACTAGTCGCAACACTCTCCTGCGTCTGCAAATGGTTCGACGATTTCGCCAAACGAGTCCTATGGAAAGAGTTCTGCAAAACTCGCGCCCCAAGAATGATGCTTGACTTACAATCCAGCGGCAGCCACTGCATCGACGGCAACTGGAGAGCCCTAGGGAAGCTTCTCATCTACTGCACAGGATGCACACAAGGCGGTCTCTTCAACAGCACGGTTCACATCCCTGGCCACTTTGTTTACAGAACAAGATTCTCTAGAACCTTAGGGAGAAGCCTATTGCCACCTCAGTGTAGAACCGATGTGCTCTACGTTAGTGATCCTTGTGAGCATCTTGATCAAGGAGAGGAAGGTGATGTTGGTTTGTTCAGAGGGATTTTTAAGTCGTTCCCAACTTCTAAAGTCAGGAAAGTGATTATTAACAAGGCGGTTCCGTTTCATCCTTCTGAGGTTTGTCCGTATTGTAAAGCTAAAATGTGGAGTATGCTCCAAGCTAAGATTATACCTCAGAGTGCTTGTGATCGTTTGGAAGCTTATGAGGATTGCATTGAGTATTTTGTTTGTCTTAATGGTCATTTGGTTGGGATATGTACTCTTGCGCCTTTGTCTGATTCTGAGGAGGCGGTTCCAAGTGAAGATAGTAATCACGTAGAGAAGAAACAAGGTATCTTTTTGCACAATCTACTTTCACTGGTATGTGATAAGACATGCTTCTGTTTAACTGACAACGGTTTTGTGTTTGTGTGTGTGTGCAGAGAACTGCTTGGGTAATGGGAATGAATTGAAAAGGAAACATTCTTTGTTGGGTGAAAGTGAGAATGGACCTTCTCCTAAGAAACGACTGATCAGCTCGAATGAGTGTAACATTGATGTGTGAAACCTTCTGTAAATGTGTTTGTTGTGAATTTGTGTAATGACTACTAAAATCTATTCAGAGATTCATTCATTTACAGTGAAGTTATGACTCATCATCAGCTTATGATTTAAATGACATTGTGTTCTGTCACACCTGATGTTGTTTTTTCCAAGTGCTCTGCGTTGAGAAAACTGCTTCTTTATCAGATTAATCTTGCCATGCTAGTGATGATGATAAAGAAGGAGAATGAATTATTCGTCCTGCAATTTATTGAACCAGGCAATATGTTCAATCCACTGTAACTTTATTAGTTAACTCTAATCTGCAAATTTGAAATGTTATCTATGATTCCACTGTGTTTAAGAATCAGAATTACATTAGAAACCAAATCTCAAGCGACCAAAAAGCCAATGTTGCCACACACACAAAAAAAAAGATTGAAGAAGAGAATGTGAATCTGCCAAAGCTTTCAACTCTGCTCGTCTTTCAGATTCTTCTTCCAAAACATAAACAGACACAGCTGCTCTGTTTCAGATCACCTTTAGGCTTCTTCTTCTGCTTCTTCTTTTCTGCTACAAACATGATCAGAACAAAATATATCAGATTCTATCATACAAATACATAACCTTGACTGTCACATGAGATCTTCTAAACAGTAATAACAATTGGAGTGAAAACAGTAAAGGCTTCTTTTACCTTTTTCAGAAAGCTGAGGTTGAATGAGGACATGCATAGTGGTGACAGCATCTGAGAGATTGCCACAGACAGGACTCCTGCAATCTCCAACCGTCTTGTTGTTCTCCAATATTCTACCGGCGCTTATCAATCTCACATCCTTCACTGTCTTTGGCCCATTCTCCTTCTCTGCTCAGATCATACATACAATAGAGCCAAATCATAAGAGACACATTCTGAATGATTCACAATCAGTTTCAAAGCAGGTTCTTATGTTCTTCTCCATAAGATGAAATCTTTACAATGCGATTCTAAAGCCTTAAGCTTTTCTGCATAAGATGAATCTCACAAATGTAAAACAGAGTAAAAGCATACACACTACTGACTAAGTACTAACCTTTTGGCCATTGAGAAACCACAGTTTCTTTCAATGCAGCAACGGTTGTAGCATCTGGAAAGGACTTAGGACCAATATCTGAGCCATCATTAAGACGGAACTTAATCTCTAAATGATCCTTAACCTCTGCCATATATCTCCTCACCAAATGACTTAACCAAAACTCGAAACCAGACTATATTTATGTGTCGAACTCCACAGAACCGGAAAATTTTCTGCATAATGGAACAAGCATTGATCAAATGATATTCTTTTCATGAATCATATTTTTTTCTTCAAAAACCATGCAATCAATCAATTTACCAATTAAAAACACAATCTTTAAACCAACCCACCAAAGTTAGCGATTTGGGTTAATCGATCGAACACGAACACAGTCAGAAATGAAGATAAAAGAGATAACTTTATTTACTTGGGTTCGCAGCTGATCTTAAGTTTGATGATACTGAAGGATCTTCGAAGACCTCACAAGATCACAGACTCGAACAAAGAGAAGAAGAGGAAGAAGGAGAGAGAGAGAGAGAGAGGTATGAAATAATTAAAGAGATCTCGAAGATTATAAATCGATAGAAGCCAAATGTTCCATTCCTCTCTGTCCTTCTTCCCATTCTATACGCCAATTAAAATGCCCCAACCTTTTTTATTAACATTCCTTTTTATTAATTATTATCAAAGATCCGAAATGATCTCCTTCTTAATTTAATCCCCCCAAAAAAATTACCTTTTTTTTTAATCATCAACTTCAACTCAGCAACAACAGGTTACATCATCAAATGATTATGAAGCTAAGAAAGAATATACATTTCTTATGATCCAAGTACACATTGTAAAAAACCCAAATGATATAATAAGAAAATGTGGAGAAATATTGTGTATAAACTGTTCTTCAATTGTAAAACAACAACTGGCCTTTTTGATCATCATCATCATGGACCCTTAATAACAACCAAAAATAAAAATACAAAAGTTCCAATCTTTTCTCTAATCATATAAAAGATTCAAGAATTAGGTTCCTCCAAAAGAATTTTCAAAAAAGGGTACCTTCTATTTTACAGAAAGAATGTATCTTTTTATCTTTTATCTTTCTCTTATCCAGCAGCTTCCCCTTTGCTGCAACAAGTTCCTTATGTATGTAGCAAACTAAAAATTTCTGAATCTTTATAGTGACTAAAACCTGCAGTGCTCTGTGTTTTGTCTCTTCCTAATATCTTTTCTCTGGTCTTTAACACACCTGCAGTACCTTCAATATCATCTGAAAGTTTCGGTTTTCTTTTGCTACTCCAAGATGTGACAGTTCTTGATGAAATCATTGGAGTAGTTTACGTATTTTGTCCAGAACGGCCTGAGATGCTCGAATCCAATCTCCAGCCACGGCTTTGACTGCCCATTGTAGTGTATCACTGCAGCTTTCTTGACATTTTCTATGTTGGTGTTCTTCTGATACCCTAATCCAAGCATATGCCATGATGGGTCTAATATGTGAACATGACCCTTAAACGCGATAAGAGCAGGAGGCAAGGTTCCCAGCTTCCACATTGTCAGATTTGACTTTAGATTCTGCTCAAAATCAAAGGAGACCAGAGTAAGAGAGTGAGATATAACTTGAGACTCTGCTAAAGAAATAGATGAAGAGTGTAGGCTTTACATCAAATACATTCATACCATAAGCCCAAGCGCATTCTTCAGGATCTAAATGCTTAGAAATGAGAGGGTGAGAAAAGTTAAAGTAGTTCCTTAAACGCTTTGACATCACCCATTCATCATCACCTAGGCAAGTTTCCACTGCTCCATTGACCTTACCACCAAGGTCAACATCCCAAAGTGGAGCCAAGTCTCTCTGGACAACTATATCATCATCTAAGAACACCACCTTGTCCAAATTCGGAAAAAGCTAATATTCCAAAAAAAAAAGAAGAAGAAATCAGCAAATGAATCACTAACTGAAAAAATTGAAACAGTGAGATATAAAGATCCACCTCAGGTATATATATTCTAAGATGGTTGAGTAGAGATATATATTTGGGACTTCTAGACTGCAACTTCGAAGCAAATCTTCTCGGAGTTGTTTCAGTGAGATTTGCACCAGCGACATGGTTCCCATGATAATAGTTCCTGACACCATTATGGCTCTCCACAGCTTCCAAAACAGGAACATTCTCTCTCGTCAACCAATCAAACTGATGAACACCTTTAACTTCCACAATAGCAGGTGCAACAGAGTTTAGAGCGAACCATGAATGCATACCCGCGTAGGTTTTCTTGTCTGTGATGATGTGGAAGACAATCTTCTCCGGTTTTGAAGATGACTGAACAGCGGATGAGACCACAACTGATGCAGCTAAAATATTGTCTGTGGCCAGGATGAAATGGTGGAAAGCATTGTCTGACAGAACAGGGAGAAGCTCTGGTGAAGGTAGTTGTCTACGAGCATGAGCGTTGGACGAATATTCATCTGTCAGTCTTAGAGAGAGACAATGAATGCCTTTTGGGATGGAACTTGCTGCGAAGTGCTTGTTCATAAGTTCTGCGAATTTAGATTCTCTGATGTCCCTTTCAAACTTCTCCATCTGTTCAAGACAGACATAAACAAATCTTAGGAGGACAACAACTATGTAAGATCACAAACATATTCAGACTAGAACAAAGCGTACCATGGCTCGGAGGACAAGAGCGAATGTTTTTGCATCATAGTGGTTGTTCTTCATATCTGAAACAAGGTGATTAAAAGAATCTGGAAGCTTCAAACCATCTGGAATGTCTTGAGTGCTTACTTCGTTTAGAATTGTATAAAAGTCTCTAGCTAGTCTCTGCAACCAAGTGAAACATGAGGCGGAAAAAAAAAACTATTATTTAAGAACATGAAAAAAAATACTGAAAAGAAAAACAGAGTAAAGAAAGTAAACACTCACCTCCGAATCATCTACCCTACCAAGAAAACGTGGACCTAACCGCCTCCCTAAACAATCTGAAAGTAAGAAGAAAAAGGGAAGATACATTAACGAGAGCATCACAAGGAAACTGAGATTCAATTGCAATGAACCGAGAAAACTGAATCCGCCTAAAAAGCCATTCATTATGGTTCAAAACTATTAATGCAGAAGAAACTGGAGCTCCACAATCAAAAGAATGTCATGTAGCTTAGCTCCACAATCCAACAAAATGCATTGATGGAAAAATGTGAGACATAGATTATGAAAATCATAGGTACTGACTGCTAACAACCAAGGTCGTACGGCTCCTTAATAACCAAGATCCTACAAAAATTAATAAGTGGGGACCTAACAAGAACAATCCAAAAATAAAAATCTCAAAACTTGGTTCTTAGTACGATCCAGGATCAAACAAACCTAACAAGATGCAAACTTGTAATCAGATCCCAATCATTGCACAAACAAAACACAAACTAATCCAGATCCGAACACAAGCAAAACCAAATGTGCAGACAAATACTAACAAAAAGAGATGTGTTTTTTTTTTTATACCAATGGAGGAGCACTTGTTGACACCTTCAAGGGTAACAAGAGCGGTGAGGATGAAAACAAAAGGCAACAAGAAAGCGAGGACCAAAATGGTGTGGAAGAGAGTTCGGGAAGAGATGTGACGAGCTGCGAGTTTGATCTTCATCAAGTCAGTAAACTCATTACTGCTCGAAATCGTGATGCTTCTCATGCTCGGCGATATGTGAAGCTGCATCCTTTTCTGCTACCCAATCCAAAAACCCTAATTCCTAACCATCCCAATCCCAACATCAGATTCTCCGATCTCCCGATTCTCGATCTAACCTCCAACCCCGTCTCTGATTGTTTCCTTATGGCTATTCTTATTCTTCCTTGTGGTCTTCTCGTAGACCGCATTGGGTTTCCGACCACCACTGGAAGATCCAAATCTAGAGATTCCCGCCTTGATTTTAATCAAATTGGACACGTGAATCGAAATGGGTTTGCTTCAAATTCACGTCTTCACCAGTCCTTCGCAGAGATCAAGATTCAAAATCAAATAACAGAGGAGGAAGATGGAGAAGATAGAAACAAATGAGAGGAATATGGAGCTTTTGTTGTTCCCTCAGTGATTTTGCCGGTGGATCTAAACATATTAAAAACAAAAACCAAAAAAAAAAAAAACTTAAAAACAAAAGAAAAATTTGTAATTTATTAAAGATCTAAAATTATATATTGGTGTCTTGGCCTTGAGTTTAGGGCCTTTGTTTTATAGAGTGCTAAAATTATGCATTGTCTCCATCTACCTATTTTCATGGCTAAGCCAAGAGTTTTGCTTTTTCATCTTTCCTAAACTAATTGTAATCAAAGACATTAATGAAAATTGAGTACATTTCAACCAAGATAATTAAACATTTAATCATTTTTTTCTAACGTCCTACATTTTATCAAATATTGGACGCTAAATTAAAGTCCAACAAACCAATACAGTAAATTGGCGTCGTCCACATGAAAACTGAGTGAAATTACACCTAATGATTTGATGTTGTCTTTCACCTGGTAGGTCCAATTTCACCATGTGAATTTTTGTTCATAATTAATTACAAGAATGACGTACCATTCTCTTTGTCGTTTTTGTTTAACATATTACATAAAGGTAGTTATTTAATTTCATTTATATGCTCAAAAGTTTTGTTGAATACCATAGACCATTAGAACCAACCGACACATTCCATGATGACTTTTCAAATCCACAAAAATTGACTTGAACCGGAATCAAACACGAG
>JABAYD010062467.1:0-11367 GCA_014822095.1 Diplotaxis tenuifolia
AATTAACTTTTGTTATATCTTAATTTATATCTCTTAAGACATATGTTAATTACATAATTTCAATTTTTCACTTATCAAAATTTATTTTACAAAAATTTTAAATTATTTTTAAGAATAACTGTCCAGACGACTTTCAGTTATGGACAGACGACTTGCGGGGGTTAGAAACGTAAAAAAAAATTCTGGTTTTTTGTTTGTTCACAAGGGGCTTGTTGTAATATCAAAAGTCTTATAAGTTACTTTTGCATTTGATTCAAGTTTGGGTTTAATTTTGCATTTCAAATCAAATTTTGAGTCACATTTGACAATTTTCCCTAAATCTTATCATGGTAAATTTGTAAGTACTGAACATGTTCGAATATAACATAACATCTTTGTTTCTAATTTGTGTCACATCTTCAAATTCGTACAAAAATCATATATCATTTGGATTCAAATTATATTGGTTCGGTTCAAGATACATCCAATGTTAAATTAAAATTTTAAAATAAAATTTTAAAAATAAATAATTACTTATATAGAGTTGGTTATGTAAGGTACTTATTTAAATAAAAATATTTTTTGGATATAATTTCAAAATAAATATATAACTGAATATTTGAAATACATATTTATGTTTGTGATTAATTTGGACATTCACATATTTTTGGGGGTTTTTTTGGGGTTCTTCAATTTTGTGGGTTACCTGTTCGGATTTGACGAATAACACATTGGATTTGGATATGTTTTGTACCATCCAACAAAATTTATTATGATACTTTTTACCTTTTGGACAGCGTACGAACTGGGTTTTTTTTTGTTTGGATTTGGTAATTTTGGTTATAGATTTATGCGCATGACTATTTTAAATAACAAGAAAATATGATTTTATAAAATTTTCACCAAAAAATTATTCTGCACTTTAAAATCGTGAGTCAATATCTAGTATTCATTAGTTTAAACCACAAGGGCCATAACATAAACCACTAAAGTATTGATACGGCTGGGGACTTCTTCAGGCAAATAGGATAAAGTAAAATTTTATAAAAAGAAAGGACATGTACAAGTGAATAGACGACTGACAATACCTAACACAATTTTGCGTAAACATCAGATCAATACGTAAACTCGTAGAAGTAAGTATGCTTTGATCTAACATTAACAACAACAAAAACAAAAGCAATAGATGTCCAAAGTAAGACTTAGAATTCAAAACTCAGCACGGAAAGCATAAGCCCCCCGAGAATCAAGGAATTTCACACGGCTCTCTCTTGAGCTTCTCCATTCACCCACCACGTTTTCATTTGGAACTTGGGGTAGTCCATGCTTACAGAAGTAGGTTTCATCCCCTGCTCGTTTCGTGAACAAAATCGAGTTCTCGGTTACAACACAACCATCAGGGAGCTGGTTAGCTGAGCAGCAGACATTTGCATCTTTTCCAACAAACAACACACGGTCTCCCAGATCATCGACCTCAACCCATTCTAAACCCGCCTGCCTACTCACTCTACATGTTACCGGACCAGTATGAGGTGTGCTTTTCCTAACCAGGAAAAGCTCATCATCACCAGCTGGAATCAGATGATTGCTTCCCTCCATAAAGTTTGGGCGTATCAGGCGAACTGCCACTAGTGAATAAGGATGGATAACGTAAATGTCCTTGTCAAAGAAAGATGCATAGAACCTTCCTCTGAAAGTGACTAACGCAGTGCATGAAGAACTTGGAACGCCCCGAAGCCGCAGCCACTTCCTTTTATCACTTGTTAACACGAACAATGTTCCCCAGTAGCTACGAAGCACAACGAACTCTCCTCTTCCTTCTCCTCCCTCCCTGCTTAGGGGAAGAAGAGCCGCGCTTATGTAACTTTTTCTCAATCCTTTAGGATCCCAACAAACAATTTTGTACTGATGGCCTAGAGATAAGATCTGGGAGCCGATCATGTTCATCAATGTTGGATCAGAGTTTCCCATCTTAACCCTCAGCGAGCAGTGAAGAGGTGATGGAACCTCCTTGTAATCAGCAGACTCATCTCGGCCTACTAATCCCATGAAAAACTCAAAAGCCGACTCATCAACGTCATCATCAGTAAGAGCTGGGACAATAACGAGGAGGAGAGGGATCATCTCGAGGGAGCACAAGCCTTGCTTTTCGACAGGATAAGTGGGGAGAGAGCGAGTTGAGCGCCGTAGGGAAGGCGGGAGTGGGAATGTGGATTGCCACAAGGTGCTGACAGAGCGAGCATGAACAACATCGAAACAGTTCATTTTATCAGTGATTATCTGAAGCAGCTCTTTAGGGAGCTTAGTCCAATCTGGTATCATTTTCTTCTCTTTCGTTGCAGCCATGTTCGCTGTGAAACCAGAGAGAAACATATTAAAGCTTTTAGTAGTTTTGTAAACAGACTAAGATTAACTTTCATCTTAACAAGTAATAATAGTTTCAAAAAGAAAAGAAATGAAAAGAAAAACAAAATCTAACTATATTAAAAAGGGCATATAAAACCTTCTCAAACTATCCACATCGACAATTATAATTAGCCAATAAGATGGTTTATTTTTTACCACATAGGCACATGATTTCGTTTTTGTTCGGGCTTCTGCTTAAGTTATCCGTCATTTTAATTTAGCCGGCCCACGAAGCCCAATATATTGAAACCCTAATATGATCAACGAGTCTTATCCGTCTTCCTCTTCACGTGATTTATGTACATTTGAGGAAGAAGATGGAGTGTTGATGATCGATGGCGTTCTACAGATCTTTGAGAAGCCTTGCTTCAATCAATCACCGTAAGACCATACCAATCTTTACCGTCGCCTCCGCCGCAGCTTATTCGAGAGCGTTGATGATCGATGGCGTTCTCCAATCGCTCCGTCTTTTCGCCTCTATTCCCCCACTGACCGTCCATGCTGGAGGTACGTAGAGGTTGGAACGATGTCAACGAGCTCTAATACAACGAAAACGAAACCAGACAAGATCAAGATCTCTTGGCAGAAAGCCAAAGCATGTAGCATCACCAGACGCAGATGGATCTGACCGGAAGACAGTTGAGAAGCCTGTCCCTAATTATCTCAAATCCACAATCAGCTCCAGACCAGACCCGGTCAAGTTCTTGAAGAAGAACAGCGCTGTTGAAGACGAGCTTCTTTGTAGACGTTCCTTGATCGTCCTCCTTCGCCTTTGAATTCATCAACTTCTTGGTCCCATAAGTCTCTCAACACCCCTCCTACACGCCCACGTGATAGACCCGTGGTTCCGAGAGAGAAGCCTGTCACTGGTCTGCGTTCTTCATCTTTTCATGGAAGCAGCAGAGGCGGGGTGAGAGGAAGTAGTACGGTGAAATCGGCTCATGTGGCCCAGCACTGGTTTTGTAGTTGATGTCAAGCGTCTTAATCCTGATGGCTTTCAAGTTCACAGAGAGTGGTTGTACACACAACATTGTTCTTATTATTATGTTAGTCTAATCTCAAACTTTCATTGTTTGATTCTCTCATATGTTTGTGTGTTTTGTTGTGAGTTCAAACAGAGATCAATTACTTGGGACAGTTAAGTCAAACGAACTTATTTAAATTAATCGGTTATTGCTTGGAAGATGAGAATGACTTCTAATTGGTCATCTGTTCACAAGTGTGTTCATATTTCAAGATTTTAATGAAATTCTCATGCGATTGTTTGTTCTTATGTTTGAATGTATTGAATCAGATGATGTGCAGTGTAAGCCGCCCTCATGGACCCTACAAGTTAAGGTTGCTCTTGATGCAGATAAATGGCTTGCATTTCTTCAAAGCGACCCTGTTTTCCCTGCCCTAGAGTCACCTTATTTGACTTCAATCTGATACTCTAAATCAAGCTTCTTGTGGTACGTTATAATTGACTTTTTCATTCACCAACGTAAGCACATTTGTGGTTCTCTCACAAATCATGTTCTTTTAATTGCAAATTGAATTTTTTTTTATTGGATGGGAGAACGAAAGCTACTTAAAGAGGACCAAAAAAAGTTACAGAGAGATTTAGGCAAAGATCTAATTGATGTTCTCTCTGATGATTTCATGGTAAAAGATCTCTAATTCAAAAGTAATAAGATTAAAGATTTTTGTTTTGTGTTTTAAAATATTTATTCACAGCAAGCCGTGATTTAGTGGAGTATGATCTAGCAGAGCTAACGCAAGGTCTTGAATGCCAAAAATAAAAGCATAGAGGAACTAAGGCTTTCGTGGAGATACTTGCGCAACTTCTCAAACCATTCAGTTTCTGTGAAGAAAGCTTATTGTTTACTCTTCAATTCACACCTTGAAGAACACACAGTCTCCTCTATACCTTTTCCTCCTACCAAGGTTTTTGTTTTTGGTATCATATATTTTTAACTTACAAAATTGCTTCCTTTTTTGTTTTAGCAGGCTCAGAAGAAGCACAAGTATGATGGTGTGAAACCATATGATGTGGATGTGTGTCTGTCTCTTTGATTGCTTTATATTATCATCTTTATTGCATATATATACGTAACTACGATCGCTAGATTAGGATATGTTTTGCTTTGAACAAAAAAAAATGCTTCTACAAACCAACTTTCCATGATGCAGGCAAGCTATTTCTCAACGGAAAATCTGGAACCCATATCTTCATTGACTCTGGGACAGATGTTGGAAAACAACCTATATCAAATGTAAGTATTTGATATACTTTTTATTAGATGGTCCACCTCCATTGCGTAAAATATTTGCATATTGATATCATCATTCGGTACAATGATAGTGTGATGTCACTTTAAACTCTTTAGGTTGAGTGGGGATGCCTCAAACCAGAATGGTTCTTCATTCAAGCTGGTTCATGCTCAAAAAATAGAACTCACCGTCTCTGAACTCAACTCAATATCTCAGTTTAGACTTCTAACTGTTAGTTTTCCTTACTGATAACAAATAACTGAATATCTCTGCTGCGAAAGTAACCGGTATCTAAACAGAAAAGGATGGTGTTATATTGAATACTCTAGATGTTCAGAGAAGCTCCAGCGTGAGATATCTTCTTTCACATGCCTCTTCTGTGATAAGCCCGATGCTGTGTGTGCCTCAAGTAACAATCCTCTTCCTAAGTTCTCACTGATATTTTAGTCTCCTAACATAGCTTTCGGAAAACTATTACACTTTGCTGTGTTTCTTACTTGTCTATAGGTATCATGTGGAGCTGTGTGTTTTCGACAAGACTGATGATGATGTTCTTGTGAATTTTTATCTTGAGATGGCGACGCTAACAAACATTCAGGCTGCCAAAGCTGCACATATTTAGGTATTGATTTTTTTTGGTCAGCCATTCGTTTAACTAAAGCTCTTACTTATGACTACAGCCTTTTTAATTTAAACTTTACAACTTTGCAGGGTGAATGTGTGAATGCTCGAGTAGACAACGACCTCCCCTACTTTATCACTGATATTGTGGGCAAGACCTTCACTTTCCAGCTCAAGCTAGGAGAGTTTAAATACATTTTGAAGCATCAAACATTCACCATATGCCCTATCACTTCAGAACAACATCTTGAACCACTCCCCAAATGTGTAATACATGTGTACCTTAATTTGAATTAAAATATGTATCTTTCTATATTCTATGTTGTAATTATTTTATAAAACAATTCAACTTGCAAATATTTTCCTTTGGGAATAGAGGCAAGTCATGTTGTGAAGAATAAAAGAAGTTAGTTAACTGATTGGATGATATGAAGACCCGTTTTCAAAAAGAACTAAAAAACTGATGGGATGATATGGATACAACACCAATAATAATGAAATAAATTTTTAAAAATAAGACTAACAAACCAAAAGAAAACGTATTAGTTTAAAAGAACATTATTCGATATTTGTTACTTATCTTCACAAAAGATGTAGAATAGTCTGTTCCATGCTTAGGAACATCTATCCATGTCATACTAAGTTTGTTACCAAATAAGGCTAATATGTTGTTAATATGCTGTAAACAAATTATGATATTAAAAACAAAAGGATGCCAAAAATAGTTGTGGCTAACAAAAAATGGTGATAAGTATGCAAAATGAAAAAAAAAAAGAAGAGTTCATCTAATTCCCAATGATGATGCAAAATCAGGTAAATAAATCTTATACGTGATTAAAATTAATCATTTTCAATCAAACAATAAACAATTCGATTATTACACTTTCAAATTGTCATGGATATGTTTACACTTAGATTCCCATATATATATATATATATATTTAAATTTTAAGTGTTATGCATATATTTAAAATTAATCTTATTTTATAATACCTTCAAAATCAACTATGCTGAGATTATAATCAAAGTAATAAATAAATAGATCTCTATATCATCGAAACATATTTTATTTTCTAAAATAACATTGAAAATGTTATCAATTATAAAACTAAAACCGAGCCATATTAATATAGAACAAAAATAACAGCAAAAACAATACAAATAAAATTTTCCTTATTATTTTAATTTAGTATTTTTAATCTTTCTAGAAGAAGAAAATATAGTTTTCAGTTTTCCTTTCAAATGAGCATATGGGAGATTTGATACAAGTGAAGTCTCAAGGTTGATTAAGAAATAAACTACTCTATTTGATATATTATATTCAACTTAATTTTTGTTTATCCTATCAAAAATTTTGACAATTTAAAAATAAATCTAATATAATATGTCCACTTTTTTTATGTTTGGTATTTGGTAACATATATAGATAACTTTGACCATTTTATCATATCCTAATATCATATTATCGTATGCAATTGAACGACGGTAACTTAATCTAGCATGTCATAAAATATCACTGGCTAATTCAGAAACATAATTAAAAGTATAAGAGAAATCTGATCTAAGTTTGGTGTCTTTTTCAAAATATTATTGTATGCAATCTTTATCATAAAATATACAGGAAAAAATGATTTTTAAAATAAATACAAAAATATGAAATATGACCTGATTTAAATTATTTAAAATGTGTTCATACATATATACTTGACAATACTTTGATGTTACCAAAAAAATGTAACATTGCTTAGCTTACATGAATTTAAAAAGAAGATATTTCGGGGTCTTTAACCAAATGGTGTTGCTGTTTAAAGGAGGAGCACATCATATAGTTTATGTTTGGAATTCAAAAGGTGTATAATATTTGAGAATTATCGTAGACATATTTTTCAACATTGTTTTACGATTTATTTCTTCACAAGTGATGTCAAGAAAATTATGTGTAGATAATTAGTGAAAATTTCATATCTAAATCTTACACTCATTTTTGGCTCATAATTAGTGACATGAACTTCTCATTGAAAAATTTATAAAGTAGAACTAAAAATAACATAAAACATCTTTGCTATTTGGTCTCTTTTTCTCTGTGATTAGCTGAAGATTTAACATAGTAAATAAAATATTTTATGATACAAACATGAGACCTAATGTTTCTGTATTCAAATAAATTTGTGAGAATGAAATTAGAAAACGCTACATCATAAATTCTAAAAAACTCTAAAATATAAAATTTAATGTTGATGTAAAAATAAAAGTTTATATTTGCAAAGTTAGAAAAAGACACAATATTAAACAACCTAAAAATATAAGCAAACGAAACGATGTACAACGTCAAAATAAAAATAGAACATAACATCTAGCATAATAATAAGAATAAAATTATATATCATAACATCCAACAACAATACCCAAAAATAATTTGAAAAAAAACAGCTAAGTAAATTTACAGATAATATATAATCTAACTTAAAAACAAGTGTTACAACAAAATGTCAAAAATAAAGAGGAAACTTTGAAGAGGGAAAATAATATTTGGATACATTATAGTAGGAAAATAGTCAATTCAAGTTCAATCATTGGTGCATGATCCTTTAAAAACAAAGTATTTTACCTATACTGCCACCATGGAGGGTCCAGAAAATTGCCACATCTTTGATATAAACAAAGTATGTGAGGATTGTTATTACTTTATTAGGATGAAATATTTGTTTTTCTTCCTTCAGACAGGATAATCACAAAACAAATTTTCATTTTTCATTCTCAAATATCAGCGGTACTTTATTGGATCGATTAGTCACAATCACTTATGATATTTCACTTTGAACTAAACAACTTCAAAAGAAGTTATACACTATAGTCGACAACCACTATCAAATGGAACATAAAAAATATCATTTTTCAACATATTTTCTCATCTTCATATTTTTAAAAATATTTTATTTACTAAGATCATTAAATAAATTATAAATCGATGTAGAATAAAATACCCGAAGAATGGACAATTTAAATACAAAATATACGATAAAATATAATACCTAATATTAAAAGTACATTATCACTAATCACTAAAAAATTATGTTAATAGTAATAAAAATGGTAAATTGCCAAAAAATACCTATTTCATGATACCACTTTTCAAGTTTACACTAACCAACTTTATCATTAAAATTTTAATAGGTAAAATACTATTATACCTCAAATTAATTAAATCTAATTATTTTAATAGAGTTTTGATGGATTAGGGTTTAGAATTTATGGTTTAGGGTTTAAAATTTATGGTTTATAGTTTAGGGTTTAGGGTATAGAATTTAACGTGGGTCTAGAATTTAGGGTTTAGAATTAAGGGTTTAGAATTTTGGGTTTGATGGTTAGGGTTTAGGGTTTAGAATTTTGGGTTTAAGGTTTAGGGTTTAGAAATTAAGGGTTTATAGTTTAGTGTTTAGCAATTTAGGATTTAGGGTTTTGAAAGTTTAGAGTTTAGAATTTATGATTTAATTATTTATTATCTATATATATAACCAAATTTATAAGAGTTTTTTTTGTCTTTTGATGAATAAGGTATTTTTGAAAATATATAATGAGTGAAGGTAAACATGAATAATGGTATCATGAAATGTGTACAATTGAAATTTTCCCAATAGAAATGAAAACACATTTGTTAAAAACATAGAACGGCACGCAAAAAGGTGTTATTAAATATACAGACTACAAATTGAATATGCTTAGATTACAAATTAAATATGCTTGACGCAAACACACATAAAAATGAGACATCATATTTGGATAAGTTAATAAATAATTTTAAATATGTAATATTCTTGATAATCTTAAAATTACTTAAAAAGAAACTAAATTATTAACAAATTAATATACAAATAAAACAAAAGAAATATTTTGTAACGTTAAAATAATAAATGAGTAAAAAATATATTATGCTAATAAAATAAATTTTATATTTTAAAGACTTCTAATTCATGCAATATTACAAAATTCAAAATTTGTTTACTATAATTAATATTTTACCATTCAGTAAAATAATATTCTAGATGCTATTCAGTTGCCAGTTTTCAAACGTAAAAAAATATTATTAAGTACGTTTTTTTGTAAGAGGAGGTTTTATATTTTAAGTAGGTTATTGGAGTAATTTTCGTGAATATTCGAGATGAGATTCCGATCTGTTAAACTAAGATCATTTATGTGCTATACATAATTATATTTCTTTTAGATAACTCTAAAATCTCGAGCTTGAGTCTTCATAATTTATTAATTAATTGTGTTACTATAATAGAAACATATTTGACAGTAGTATAAATTTCATGGTATATTGAAGATAATTATATAACTAAATTATCCATTACCACTAATGAATTATATTCAAATACATATTTCAATATAAAAATATAAAAAATCAAATTTAAAAATTAGTTAAATATATTTTTATAGAGTCAATTTTTCAAATACACACGAAGAAAGATAATATTAGGTATCTACCCTTTCTATAACTTAAATGTATTTTACTATAGCTTTTATGTCTCACATTTCCTAAATTACCCTTAAATGTATTTTTCTTCTCAATTTCAGCGGACGGAGGACGCCGAACGACGACGTGGCCGTGACGGATGGCGACGGCGAGGAGGAGGTGGGATCAGTGGAGTGGACATCGCGGGGGAGAGGAAGGGGATCCAGCGGACGGAGGGGAAGAAAGGGGAGAAAGCGACGCGGCCGTGACAGAGAAAATTAAGCCCCTAACCAACGCATCTACCCACGATTTGCACGACGGCCGCCACAATGATGGTGTACAACGGCGGAGTAAATTAGAGTTTATATGTGGATTGAGATTTACAGAGAAATGGAGTTGGTTAGGAAAGAGAGAGAGAGGAGGAAGGAACGGCTGGTTAAAACAAAAGTGGTTGGAGGATTGGTACTGTTAAACCTCTTCTCTCTCTTGCTTTCTCTTGGATTTTTATTAGGATCAATTTGTCAAAGAAACGAACAAGGAAGACGAACAAAGAAGGTAGCAGGAGAGAGAGAGGGTGGGAAAATAGGGACAGTTTTGGAATTTAGAAAATAGAAATAGTGAAATGGTATTTACCTAATAAACTTTACATAAAATGATAAATGTAACAAATTTAAACACGCGGAAAAATGATCTAGTAATAGTAACATCTCCTAGAAAATATCGAAAACAAAGTGTTCAGAAGTTTATTAGTATTTGCCCAAAAAAAAGAAGTTTATCAGTAAAGCCACAGAGAACACAAGATTTGTAAACGATCGAGTTCAAAGGTGAAATTTTTGCATAATTAAACCAGAATTCAATTGGTGAATGACAACCCAGAAGGTTTTTATCTGATAACTTAAGTATCTATGGCCGACAAAAAGTAAAACAGTACCTTTCGGTTTCAGAGAATTGTGCTCGAAGATTGGCGACTCTGTAAATGATGAGAGAAGAAAACCCCTTGATGGAAAGACAACCTAGGTGGGAGAAGTCGTCAGGGAAGGAATGAAGTGACCATACATGTTTATTTCAGAGTATTTTATAGCGTCGAGAAATACGTGTTTCAGAGTATTCTAAAGTCCTATTCAATGTTACGGTTCCAGCGATTCAGATTCACGCTATACATCCCTTTTTAATCCTCCGATATATTTGGAAATAAATTTTGAAATGAATATTATATAATTTGCTTATTTTTATTATTTTATAACTTTTTAAAGATCCTTTATCTCTTGCGTGGTGGCTAGGTCTATCCGCTTACCAAAGAGTAAGGAGGATTTTTCAAAATTAATGCATTGTCCGGAGGCTTTTCCATATCTCCTAACCACTTTCATTACTTATTCACATTCACGGGGCTCCACCTTACAAAAGAACAAGCTATCATCTGCAAAGAGAATGCACGTGTAATGCGCATCCCTGTTATCTTCCCTTGATTCTCTGCATGATTTAGAAGGCTAACGAGCGCTTCCGTGCATAGAATAAAAATGAAAGGGGACAGAGGATCCCCCTGTCGCAGACCTCTCTCAGGCACAATATTGCCTCTTGGTTGTCCATTCATGAGGACCTTGTATTTCACTGATGTAACACATCGCATAATCCAGGTGATCCAGATTTCAGAG
>JABAYD010062496.1:0-11683 GCA_014822095.1 Diplotaxis tenuifolia
ATTCCAGTCTGGTTTTGATTATATACCAAACTATATTCATATAATGCGGTTTTTAAAAAATAACATCCATTATGTATATTTTAGTTGGTTAGGTTTTACGAGATTGAACACCTCTATTTACAAACCATATTTATAAAAAATATTATTAATTGTTAATGAATCTTAACCCGTGCAAGGCACGGGTTCTAACCTAGTCTATTATATTAAAAGAGAAGTCACAACATTGATTAATGTGTGATTTTTTAGAAAATAGACTTATTCCTAGAAATAGACCTCACCATTATTATGCTTAATTAATCACACATTATAACATAATTACTTGACACATCTTAACAAATAATACGCCTAACATTTATTATGCCCAAGTAATGGGCCTAAAATTTCGGTTTACATAACTAACATAATATTCTTAAAATTAATTGAATTGTGAATTGTAAGTTAACTAAATTATGGTCGAACCTAATGTGATAAAACTGAAGTGTACTTCGACGACTATATTGCAGTTTAACGTGTACTGCCGGTTAACGTGTATACCTTTTATCTATGATTCAAATTACTTTGTATCTTTTGTTTTTGACTACACTGCGGGTTAAGAAGTTATACCAACATTATACATATCTTAATCTTTACCCTTTCTAAATATCAAACCACCTATAAATGTTTTGTGATTAAATTTTCAAAATTAATTTTTCTTCTATATAAATCTTTACCAATCGTAATTTTTTAAGCACGTCTTGAAAACCGAGTATAATCATAAATTATAATTTGTTGTAATATTTTTTTTTGTCAAAAGTTGTTGTATTGTCTTTTAATTTAAAAAGCCAATATAATCACAAAATATCTTTCTTGATACGATTTTTTCAAAATTTTATGCTTGATGATTACAACTTATAATATTCTAAGGATATATATCAAACCTATTTGCTAGATTTGACGATTGTGCGGATCATAAAATATTATTATGTAACATTACTAATTTACATATTTTATTTAAATTTGAAATATATGTAAAATTAAACATTGTTTAAATTTGAAATATATGTAAGAACAATATTTGGGATAGTTTTAAAATTATTTTACATCATTTTAAATTTTTTTATAAATAAAAATTATTTATAACTATAATTATATTTTATGATAATTAGAGTTTTAATCAAATAATTTTCGAAAATATACCTTGAAAATATTCTAAAATATTTTGTAAGATTTGGGATAGTTTTAAAATTATTTTACATCATTTTTAATTTTGTTTATAAATAAAAATGAATTATAATTATAATTATATTTTATGATAATTAGAGTTTTAATCAAATAATTTTCGAAAATATACCTTGAAAATATTCTAAAATATTTTGTAAGATTTTTTAAAAATGATATTTATTTTTATTTCAAATAAAAATTCAAGATATGAAAATATATTATAATGATGATATGTAAACTTTTATAATTTTTTTAAAGATAGTACAAATTAGAAAAAATCACACATGAAATCAATCATGACTTATGTTTTAATATAATATATAGTATAAGTTAATTATTTATATATTTCCGATATCTTCTATATTAAAACATAAGTCATAACTTGATTTCATGTGTGATATTTTAAATTTTGGATCTATTCCTAGAAAAGAGAGTTACATTATATTTTTCGATCATTAATTATTTTGATATTAAATAAGAGACCTAAATATTTCTAATATAATCTACTTTATTTTCTTAATAACCGGAACTAACTTATCTCACAGTTATGTTTTGTAATCTACAACTTTTTTTGATTTAATGCCAATTTGTATGATTAACATATATTATTCTTTCTTTTTCTTAGATAACACATATATTACTTTTATCATACCATATCAATGATAAAATAAAATCATTGAAAACTTATGAAAAAAATCAAGACTACTTTTGTTTTTCAGCACGAATACTCGATAATATAAATCTATAAAGCTACAAGTTTAATTTTTTAAAAACATTATATTTAAGAAATGGTACAATATCTTTGAAGATGACGATAAAAAAAATATTTACCCATCTTTATATGTATAGTTATGATTTCAATAATGAAATAATTATACAAAAATATATATAAAAGAAGATACAAAATACATGTCAAAATTTCAAACAATCTACTCAATAAAAAAAATATACAATAAATTTTTATGTTTTAAAATTGATAGACACACCTCACGTATATTATAATATATATAATTTAAAATTGAAAACAAAATATTTATAAAAAATAAATGAAACCAAAATGTCCGCGCGGTTGCATAGGTCGAGATCTAATTTGAATTAAAAAATCATTGTATTGCTGAAAACATTTATTTGTCCATAATCGACTTTAATTTTGCTACCAAATTTTAGCAAAAATAAATAAAATAAAAACTGTACCCCTTTAATTATGGAGTTGCTAGAAATTAGCATACGCGTCACATGAAATCTGAAGGCAGCTAGCGACTCTCGTAGACCCAGTCTTGATCCAACTGATTTATGACATTTTCACATACTTTTCGAGATAGAGAATTTTAACTTGGCTTCTCAACTGAAAATGTCAAATATAAGAAGCAAACTATACTAGTATTATCCTATGAAGCTAGCATATTATTAAGTACTTATATATAATATTATCTCCAAAACCATTTGTTATCATCATAATTAAATATGGAACCTCAGAGAAAACGATCGGCAGCCCTCCACACGTGTCATCCGTGCCGGCGCACTATTCCGTACAGAATATACGCCGTAATTCACACGTGTGGCATCATATGCCTCATGTACCACCATGCACACTCACTTGCCACAGCAGACCCAACACTAACAACATCTCTTCTTCTCATCTCCGACGTCATTCTCGCTTTCATGTGGGCCACCACAACGTGCCTCCGGTTCAACCCGGTTCACCGGATCGAGTACCCTAATAAATATGCAGCTAAACCAAAGGACTTTCCGAAGCTGGATGTCTTTATATGCACGGCTGATCCATACAAGGAGCCTCCGATGATGGTTGTGAACACCGCCTTATCAGTGATGGCCTACGATTATCCGTCCGATAAGATATCGGTCTATGTATCGGACGATGGAGGATCGTCGTTGACTTTGTTTGCTTTGATGGAGGCTGCCAAGTTCTCTGAGCATTGGTTGCCTTTTTGCAAGAAAAATAATGTTGAAGATCGGTCCCCTGAAATTTATTTCTCATCAAAGCCACAACGGGCTGATGGAGCTGAGAATCTTAAGGTATGTATATTTAGTACGTAAGATATTAATTTTTTATTATGTTAAATATATGACAGACAAAAAAACATTGTAGTCACTCCGTTCCATAATATAAGATGTTTAAGAAAAAAATTGATGTTTCAAAATATAAAATGTTTTGATATTTCAAAGATATTTTAACTTTATAAAAAAATCGATTGACCAATAATATTTTAATTTATTATTTATGATTGATTAATTTATTTTAAATTTATATTATTAATAATGTTATCTTTTAAAAAGTTATTCTTAATTTTTGTGTTTTTGGATAAAACATATTCTTTTGTGGAACGAGGGAGTACATGAGTAGGAGACATACAAAATAATCGTTATCCGGTGAAACAGACGATGTATGAAGACATGAAGAAGAAAGTGGAACATGTTGTGAATAGTGGCAACATTGATGCTCATAACTTTACCAAATCTGATCAATTCTACGATGTCTTCGATTTGTGGACCAACAATAATTTCACTCGTCATGACCATCCTACTATTATTAAGGTATTTAATTTATCACTCAGATTTATTTCCTTTTGAACTATGGTATATAGTATCGATCAAAATGACTTTTATACTTTTATTTTTATCAAGACTGTTATACATAAAATAGCTCTCATTTAAATTGATGGGTACTTACTTTGACCCCAAAAAATGATGGGTACGTATATATAGGTGCTACAAAAGAACGAGACAGAGATAATGCCAAACCTAATCTATGTTTCAAGAGAGAAGAGTGAAGCTTCACCACATCATTTCAAAGCCGGAGCTCTTAATACCTTGGTTGGTATCAACTAAACACTACCATTAACCAGCTTTCGGTTTGGTTAGCTAGCATTTCGGTTTAATACGCTAACTACAAGTTTTATTTTCATTGTAGTTACGAGTATCCTCGGTGATGACAAACGCACCAGTAATACTAACGCTAGATTGTGACATGTACTCAAACAATCCAAGAACCCCGCTTCATGCTTTGTGCTATTTGTCAGACCCTCAGATCAATTCTAATTTAGGGTTTGTGCAGTTTCCTCAGAAGTTTCGTGGAATCAACAAAAACGATATTTATGCATCAGAGCTCAGACGCTCCTTTGTCATCAATATGGTTGGGTTTGATGGGCTTATGGGCCCAACGTACGCGGGCACTGGGTGTTTCTTCAATCGACGAGCTTTTTATGGACCTCCGACTAATTTGATTTTACCCGAGGTAGATGAGCTAGAACCAAATTGGGTTGCTGATAAGCCAATTCAGCCCCAAGATGTTTTGGCACTGGCACACGATGTAGCTCGATGCAACTACGAGCGAAACTCCAATTGGGGATCCAAGGTTAGATGTAAATAAATTTTCAAGTTTCGTGATGTATTATTTTTGTTTGTATGTGTGCATAAATATCATGATATTGTTCAAACCAATACAGACATCAAATAGGAGCCGCTAGTAGAAGACTACAACATAGGATATAGGCTATCTACCGTTTATGTGAACTGACTGGGACATGTTGTAGATATAGACATATAGTGATGGTTCGTGACGACACTACATCACTACTTGAGGTCAAACCATTCACCAAGTGTATGTGTTGAACTAGTTATTAGAACATGAAGTTTCTCCAATCTTAGATAATGTGTTTAATCTTATGGAACGGGTGTTTGATATATATGAAACATAGAGAATATCCCATTTCATAATAGATAACCTCAGTATAGATCCTTTTAGAGAATATTAATCCTTTTTCAGCATTCATAATTTCTTGTTTTTGAGTTTTACAATATGTAACTCCAGTTCAACATTTTAAACTATGCAGATTGGATTCAGATATGGATCTTTAGTAGAAGACTACTATACAGGATATAGCCTCCACTGTGAAGGGTGGAGATCAGTCTTTTGCAGCCCTCCAAAAATAGCATTTTATGGAGATTCTCCAAAATGTCTAATTGATGTTGTGAGCCAACAAAAAAGATGGACTATTGGACTTCTTGAAGTTGCTTTCTCGAGATTTAGCCCTATCACGTATGGGGTCAGATCAACAGGTTTATTAACAGGCATAGGCTATTGTCAATATGCATTTTGGGCGTTTTGGTCAATTCCTCTTCTCATCTATGGATTATTGCCCCAGTTTGCTCTCCTCTATGGAGTTAGCCTGTTTCCCAAGTCATCGAATCCATATTTTTGGCTTTACGTCTTCTTGTTCCTCGGTGCATATGTGCAAGATCTATTAGATTTTGTGTTAGAAGGAGGTACTTGTCACGGTTGGTGGAATGATCAAAGGATGTGGTTGATTAGAGGATTCTCTTCATTCACCTTTGGCTTCATAGAGTTCATTCTTAAAACCCTAAACCTTTCTACACATGGATTCAACATCACTAGCAAAGTCAACGATGATGACAAGCAGAGTAAGAGATATGAGCAAGAGATCTTTGATTTTGGGACTTCTTCGACCATGTTCTTCCCCATCACTATGGTGGCGATCATCAATCTCTCTGCACTAGTCTATGGAATTTATGGTATATTTGTTTGGGGTGACGGACTCGTGCTTGAGTTGATGCTGGTAAGCTTTGCGGTGGTGAATAGCTGGCCGATCTATATGGCTATGTTGCTTAGGAAAGATGATGGAAAGTTACCAAAAAATGTTTGTATCTTAGCTGGAATTCTCGCTTGTTTTGTTATTGTGTCAGGTTTCTTCGTCCACACGTAGCATAAGCATAATGTATGGATTGTGGTAAACTAGAAGAGTGTGATGAATCTATGTAGCGAATATATGATGACCATCTCTCACATTTTGGTATCTTTTTTTTTTTTTAAGTTATCCTGGATCAACAAAAAAACTTGTAAACTGAAGTTTGAAACTAATACATAAAAACAATAGCACACAATATCAGGTGTTGATAAACACAAAGATTACGTACACACACATTTACGAACATGGATATTATTATGTGGAAGTTTGTTTTGTTATTTTGGGTTAATAATTGCGTGTGGGTGTGGAACTGGAGGTGAAAGTTTAATTGTCTCTAATCATATGGAGTATAATTGTATTACAAGATAAGATTTAGGGAGAATGGTCAAGGAAGTGACTTTTAGTCATCCATTTTCAAGTTGGAGAATTTTAACTTAATTTCTCCATTGAAAAAGTCACCACACACCATATTTGAAAAAACAAACAAAATATCTTCCCTTTTTTCTAAAACTCGCCATAAAAATGGTACTATATATGATTCCTGGGAAACCATTTCTTTTCACAACAAAAATGGAACTTCAAACTAGTGAACACTCGACAACACTCCACACGTGCCATCCGTGCCGGCGCACCATTCCATACAGAATCTACGCCGTAGTTCACACGTGCGGTATCATGGCCCTCATGTACCACCATGCACGTTCACTTCTCACAGACGACACAGCTCTATTAACATCTCTTCTTCTACTCTCCGACGTCGTTCTCGTTTTCATGTGGGCCAGCACAACGTCCCTCCGGCTAAACCCGGTTCACCGAACCGAGTACCCTGAAAAATTCGTTGATAAACCGGAAGAGCACTTCCCGAAGCTAGACGTGTTCATATGCACAGCTGATCCTTACAAGGAGCCCCCGATGATGGTGGCCAACACGGTCTTATCAATGATGGCTTACGATTATCCATCTGATAAGATCTCGGTCTATGTGTCCGACGATGGAGGATCTTCATTGACCTTGTTTGCTCTGATGGAGGCTGCTAAGTTCTCTGAGCATTGGTTGCCCTTTTGCAAGAAGAATAATGTTCAAGATCGGTCTCCTGAAGTTTATTTTTCCTCGAAGTCAAGTTCTTGGACTGAGGAAGCTGAAAATCTTAAGGTATTTACTATTTATCCATTATTATAATCTACATATCGCATGATCTCTCATAATTCAATCAAGTAATTTGTTTTTAAAAGTATTCATTTTATTAGTTATTTTAATTGATAAAATATTATTAGAATTTCCCATATTGAAGTTCCAAAGTGAAATATAAAGTAGTATGTAGGCTTCTAAAGTAATGTATAAAGTATTTACTCCAATTGTAAGACCTTTCAAAGGTCATACAAATCATCTAGTTCACTACTCTTTAGTTATAAGAACATCTCCACTTGAAATTCTCACAAAAGTTATAAAACTAGATTTACCAATTCTCAAAACTGTAAGGCTGTAGCCATGCTTTGAAATATTTTACGTGCTTTTAATTGGATGCCTAGCAAAAAAAATATATACATGAAAAGTAATCAATTTGTGGTGAAACAGACAATGTATGAAGATTTTAAGAAGAGAGTAGAACATGTGGTGAACATTGGCAAAGTTGATCATGATCAGCTTCGTGAGGTCTTCGATTTATGGGACCACAAGTTCACTCCTCAGGACCATCCAAGTATTGTTAAGGTGAAATCTAGTACTAGCATTTTATAACAAATATATATTGAAAATAAGTTTATACAATAAGATATCATTTTCTATTAATTTATGTGTAGGTGCTAAAAAATAACGAGTCAGAGAAAATGCCAAACCTAATCTATGTATCAAGAGAGAAGAGCAGAGCTACACCACATCATTTCAAAGCCGGAGCTCTCAATACATTGGTATCCACTAAACCCTATCTCTTACCAGTTTTCGGTTTGGTTAACTAGTCTTACGGTTTCATCTTTCGTTAACCACGTTATATTTTCATTGTAGTTACGAGTATCTTCGGTGATGACTAACTCACCAATCATTCTAACACTAGACTGTGACATGTACTCAAACAATCCCACAACACCTCTTCATGCTTTGTGCTATTTATCAGACCCTAAGATCAATTCCGGTTTAGGATTTGTGCAATTTCCTCAGAGATTTCAAGGAATTAACAGAAACGATATTTATGCATCAGAGCTCATACGTCCCTTTGACATCAATATGGTTGGATATGATGGGCTTATGGGCCCAGTTCACGTGGGCACTGGGTGCTTTTTCAATCGACGAGTTTTCTATGGACCTCCAGCTAATTTGATTTTGCCCGAGTTAAATGAACTTGGGCCAAATCGGATTCTAGATAAGCCCATTAAGGAGCAGAGTGTTTTGGCACTAGCACACGATGTAGCTGGATGCAACTACGAGCACAACACCAATTGGGGATCTAAGGTAATAAGATCAAACCAAAAATCATTTTAACATTAATCTATTTGACCATGACTTGTAAGTTGTAGTGTGCTAGTGTCCTCATGTCACTGAAAAACAATGCAGATTGGCTTCAGATATGGGTCATTGGTCGAAGACTACTACACAGGGTTCAAGCTCCATTGTGAAGGATGGAGATCAGTGTTTTGTAGACCACAAAGAGCTGCTTTTTATGGAAGTTCCCCAAGATGCCTAACAGATGTAGTGTGGCAACAAATGCGATGGTCCATTGGTCTTCTTGAAATGAGCTTTTCAAGATATAGCCCATTTACCTATGGGCTCAAGTCATTGGGCCTGTTTACAGGCTTAGGCTATTGCTACTATGTGGCTTGGCCGTTTTGCTCAATTCCTCTCACAGTTTATGGAATTTTACCTCAGCTTGCCCTAATATATGGGGTTAGTGTATTCCCCAAGCCATCAGACCAATGGTTTTGGCTTTACATCTTCTTGTCCTTTGGTGCATATGCGCAAGACTTGTCAGATTTTTTGTTGGAAGGAGGAACTTGTCGTAAATGGTGGAACGATCAGCGAATGTGGTTGATAAGAGGACTCTCTGCATTCTTCTTTGGTATGATAGAGTTCACACTCAAAACCCTAAACCTCTCCACGCCTGGATTCAATGTCACCAGTAAAGCTGACGGTGATGAGGAACAGAAGAAGCGTTACGAGCAAGAAATCTTCGACTTCGGGCCCTCTTTGTCCCTTTTTTTGCCCCTGACCATAGTGGCTGTCCTCAATCTCTTTGCTTTCGTGGGGGGGCTTTATCGACTTTTCGCATGGGGAGAAGGGCTCAGCCTTGAGCTGATGCTTGCAAGCTTCGCGGTGGTGAATAGCTTGCCGATCTATGAAGCCATGGTGCTGAGGAAAGATGATGGAAAATTACAAAAGAATGTTTGTTTCTTAGCTGGGATACTCGCACTAGTTCTCATTGTGGGAGGTTACTTTTTCCTCAAGTAACTTCATCCATTTTAGGGTTTCCTTTTGAAACAATAAGTCCTCAAGCAGAAGACAGAGAATAATATGTAACCAATTTGTAATGTGATGTAATACATTTTGGTCTCTTGCATCATCAAGTTCTAATAAAATTGAAGATTTACAAGTTATGTATTGATCTATACTCACTAACAAAATTTGTATTTGCTTATTTCTTTCGGGTTTACGAGTTAAACCGGTGAAGTTTGAGAAGAGTCTGGATGGTCGCTGTCGTCTTCTAAGGTTTTGGTCGAAGAGATGAAGACAGAGGAGCGACAGAGAGGGCAAGTGGTGTGAGAATAGAGCCAAAGGTGAATACAATCAAGATGAAATATGTGTTTGCATGAAGGCATTTCCACCAACTCTTCCTTCAACTCAAATTCTCCCAAACATACGCAACATCTGCACCATTTTTTCATTAAATTAGTCAAACTTTCATTTCACCACAACAAGCAAAACAATCAAAGACAATAATATGAAAGACAAAAAAACACTGAAAATATAATTTTTTCTAATAGGATTTAATATAAATCGTGGTTTTTGTCTAAAATCTTGATTTTGGTCTTATCTGGAATTTAAACTTTCCGTCTTTTACTTTTATTATTCCTTAGCTTCTCTAAGCAACGGCCAATAAACACTAATGTGTAAAGGGCATCTCAATTCGTATATTTCAACTTTCAATAGGATAATTCTCAGACATCTCAATTGGTATATCAGCACTGATAACATAATTATCTAGAAGAATCTTGACAACCGGAGTTCAAGATCATAAAAATTCACAAGTGGTCAGATTAAATTTTCCAAGTTGAAAATGTGAAAGTCATATGAATACTAAGACACTGAAACGATCTCTATGTTCCTAGTTCACATGAACTAAGTAAGAGTAACTTACAGAGAATCTCTTGTTTCTAGCTCTTCATTGAAAAAAACGACATGTAGCTTGTCTTTGAGCTCTACTTTCACATCTAACAAACAACCCTGCAATACATAACACAATCAATCTCAACACTATTATTCATATATGTATATATATACCTACAGAGACATTTTGTGACACTTACCGAAGTGAGATGAGAAGAAGGCTGGTGGGTGGAGGAAACAGGAAGAATCATTGGAGGAGAGGAGAGAGCAGAGGCTCTTCTCTTAAGGTAAAAAAGATAGAACAGGAGGAAGAGAATGATGGAGAATAATATGGGAATGGAGAAGATGAAGGCTTGATAGAGTTTGAGTTGAACTGCTTGTGGATATAGGTGAGGTGGGATTGGTGTTTGAGGATCAACCATAATTTTTAGTTTTTTTTTTTGAAATCACACTCAATTGAAAGAAATAGTATTGAAAGGAAAGAGACCCAAATGAGAAATGAGAGTTTTGATGGAAGTTGAGGAAGCACAAGAGGAGAGTATATATAGATATCCTGTGAATTGTAATATATCTACCTAAAAGCAGGTAACTGTACAACCATATTGGATTTGGACTTGGATTATATTATGATATATAAAATATCTAAATTGTTTTCTATATTGAAAAAAAAGTACCTTGTGAATGCATTTTTATGTACCAACTTATAACAATTTATACTTTTAGATTTAGAGAGTTTAATTTTTTTAAATGCAAAACTAAACATATATCCTAAAACAGGGGGTAGATATGATGACATAAGAAACTTCAACTGTACACATATGCCATATGTGATGTGAATACATGTTTATGTACATCATCAGGAAGGGGAAAGTGGTGGAGAAAAGAGCCTTTAGGGTTATAATAAATGGCAGGGCATATATTCCTAATGGCTCTTTTAATATAATCAAAAGGAAACAAGTGAGTAAGCAGGTGATGAGGATCCACTAAGCAAGATGAATAGAAACATTATAATGCTTAAGGATTAGATTTAAGTGTCTCAGTCCTCACTAACATGGGACCTATATAATTATTATAACCCATCATTTCATTTCCGGACTCGTTTTGGTTGTTAGATTATTTGACACTTGCTAAGCATCAATCATAGGTTTTCTCAACCAAAATATTTTGACCAAGTCTATGCAATCAGTAAAAAATCGATCATCAACTTCAACCAATAGGCTACAACCACTTAATTAGTTTTTTTTTGAACTGCAACCACTTAATTTGTTACTATGTACATCTTCTATAAGCATTCATTTCTTTTATTCTTCTCTTTTACTTTCGGAAAGTGGTGATTACTTAAATGAAGATAAACCTATGGCATCTTCAATTGGATTAGGACAAGATTCTCTACCCAAATCTAAGAACTTTCAGTTATATATTTACAAATATTCGTAACAAAG
>JABAYD010062508.1:0-16098 GCA_014822095.1 Diplotaxis tenuifolia
TTGGGTTTACACCAAAACTATAATTTTTTATTAATTTGTAGAGATTACTAACTTATTGATACATTAAATGAACCAAAAATTCAATTTGAAACAATAAAATTATATTATTTTATAGAGATAGTTAATGTATATTAATTTATAGAGTATTAATTTTAAAAAGTTATACTATATATTCAATTTTCTTGCAAGAGTAAGAAGCTTCACCCTTTTTTCTCTCTTAATTTTTAGCTGATTTACTAATTGATTCTGTGTTGACAAAACATGATCTCCTGTTGTTTGGGCTAGAGACAAAGCTAATAACAAAAGGAACTTTAATCATCACTTTCCATTAATTGATTCGAGTGTTTTGTTTCAAGTAAATCACACTATGATACTCTTTATATTTTGTAAGAGATTGACAAGCTAATAATTATACAAAAGGTCCAAAAATGGATTCTTATGTTAAAGAGTCTAAATATGGATTATACATTAGGATTTTTTTTGCTAAGAATTATACAAAAGGATTTATTTATTTTTTCTCTGGTTTGATAATGCTTTTGAGCTTTATCTTTAGAACTTGATAATGCTTTACTTGTGAAATGTATCCTACAAAAATGACTGAGGCCTACATAGATGTATGGGACAAGTTGAATGGCTTTTGAGTTAGATTGTTTGGAAACTTATGTGAGGACTCAGAAGTCAGAAGCATCCTATGTCTCATCATTATTCTCACATATTGGCACACGCATTATATATGCATCCACACACCTACACCTAGGTAATAATATGAATATACATATGAGAGATTTGCAAAAAATCTGGTAGACCTACATGCATACATCATATAGATATATAAATTAAGATCATATCTGGCTTTGTCAACTAAAATATATAAAAACACTGTCTTTTGACAAGTACTTCCTTCACGTTGAAACTTCATGTGACTGATTCCATTATCATTAATCATTTAAGTATGCCATGAGTTTATCAAATATAAATAAATATTATAAAGTTTTGCATAATACAATGATTTGCAACCCAAATTTATAGTCTCCTGATTTGTGTTAATACTGTCACCACACTCACCACATATGGATCATAATAAGGTTTCTGATGAGTACTAAATCATCACTATCGAGAAGTTATAACAATCATATCTATCACCAAAACTAAAAAGTAATCAAAAATCACAATGCCATTGAATGTGCAACACTTATACGACAATGAGTTGGTTAAACTCACTAAAAAAAGTTCTTAATTATTTGATTTATCGTTTGAACAAATAATGGATATATCAGACTAAATTGTTGAGAATTTAATCAGAAACTTTTGAGAAATACTTTATCATCAAAATTCAAAAATACAATCAACTAAATAAATGTGTTAAAAAAACAACCAACTACATAAAAATATGAAGAAAAAAAGAGAGTTATATATAAACAAAAATATGTGCAGTCAATATATGCAGTTTATTTTACAAAAGAGTAATTATTTGTACTAAGTAGATTATTTATATATAGACAAAAGAATATTTGATATAGTATCCAAGACAGAGATCAGAGAGATTTAACAAGGGAACAGTTGTTTACTTTATAACTTATAAAAAGACTTCACCTTTAGACGCACTTGAGAGAAGGAAATCGAGGATACATTCTTCTTTATCTCTCTCAAATCATAAGAAGTAAAATCCTTTGACCACATTCTTTTGTTCTCCCATGTCTGATTGTTATAAACTGGAACAAGTTCTTTTCCAATTAGTAATTAGCATTTTAACTATTCCTTGTACTTTTGTCTGTTTCCTCATCTGATCAACTCTTAATTTATGTTCTTTGGATTATCTCTGAGAGGATATATATACATATTGTGGCTATTATTAACTCCTCCTTGAACACCTTTTGCTGTGTTTCAGAAATCAAAATCTGTTTTCTTTTTCTTTTTCCAATCTGGGCACATAAAGGTTGGAACTTTAATCAAAAAGACAAAAGAGTTCTTGTCTAATTGATTGATGATTGGGTGTTTTAGAGACCCAACATATGTTTTGATGAGGGTTTTGCTGTGTAAGATCCAGTGCCCTTCTTTCTTCTGCTTCTGTAAGCCTTCTACTCACATCTACGCATCAGGGTCTCTGAAAGTGGACAACACGCCTCCTCAGGTGTCTTCTTCAACGGTTATTGATGACAATGATGATGATGATGATCATTATGTTGATGCACATGCAGAAGAATGTGATGTTGATCATGTTGATGGTTTGTTGAATGAAGTTAGAGAAGAAGAAGAAGAAGATTGTTGTGTAGAGGAAAAGGTAGAAGCTTGTCCTGTAGAAGAGAAAGTTGAGATCTTGAAAAGTAGTCTCAAGAAAACGGTTTTGGATTCAGGAGATGGTGTGAGAAGGGAGAAGAAGAAGGTACAGTGGGTTGATTTGATGGGGAAAGAACTTGCTGAGATCCGTGAATTCGAGTCTAGGTTAGTTTTGATGTAAAGATTGAATCTTTAAATCAGTTGAAGGGAAACTTTCAGTTATGTTCTGTTTGTGACTTGTGAGTTAGTTGATTTGCATTTGTCTGATTACTCTTCTTTTTTTGCAGTGAAGAAGATGACGTGAGATATGATGGTGATCAAAGCTGTGTTTGCGTTATTCTGTGATTAACCAGTTTAGTTTTGCTCGGAGATAAGAGTCAATGGTGAAAGGTGAAGAAACTTGCTTGAGACTGATCCATGTTAGTCATGTGGCATTGGCTGTAGAGTCCATATACATTGAGGTAGTACATATATTAGAATATGTGATTATGTTCATCAGCCAACCTAAATTTGCTAGCCTGTGGTTATATGATGTTTCTATATATAACATGGCAGCATTTTTTTTGTTATGGTTTTAGGATTGTGAAGATAATTGATTTCTGTTACACTTGTTTCTTTGACCACTTAGTGATTTTCTTTCTCATTAAGATTCAAGGATTTAGTGTTGAATTCATTACATGAACGCTTTATTCTATGGTCCAACAAATCATTACATAAATTTCTGTTTAAACGCTAAAAGTAAATCTGTATTCTGGTGAGAGAATCTCGTTTAGGAATGTTCATATATCTCTCCTCTTTTAGAGCAAACCCTGTTGGTCTATCTCTGTATCCATATCCTGAAGCAAAACAGAAGAAACATGAGTTTTGATGTTGTTGTCTTCCATCAATGAATTGGATTAACCTGAGTTGACCATCAAGACATCAAGAACATCTTTGAAACAGGAGGCCTCATGTATAAGAAACATCTCCCAACATCAAGAACATGCTTATCCTAGTCTTGCTTGGAACGTGGAACCAATGGAAGATGTGGCAGTGTAAGTTTATGCCATGTCAGATAAAAGAGGCCCAATTTGGACGTATTGTTGAATTGTTGCGACATTACAAGACTACTAATAGTCCATAACTTAATAAAATGAGCCCATTTTGGATAGCCTTTAAAATCTTCAGAATTGGCCCATTAACTTTAAGTTAAAAGGTAAAATGTCTAATTTCTTCAAATATGTTCCCGGTAACTTCTGTCACCAAAAAAAAAGTTTTCTCCAACTTCCTCTTAAAAAAAAAGTTATTTACATATAAGGTTTTGACTAGACATAAAAAAAGTCTCAATAATATAATATCTTGACAATTATAGGGGAACCAACCTTGACCCAATTTTGAGATTTCTTGGAAGGAAAATTTCAAGGTAATTACGAAAAAGTAAAACCAGAGGAGAGTCGAGTCTTTATAACAAAAAATTAAATATCTTAAAGTGGAAAAAACAAAAAAATTTAAAAAAAGAAAAACAAAAAAGTGGACGACGCTCGTGGATCTATTTGAATCACTCGAAGCTGCAAACACAAAACCCTTTTTTTTTCTCCTCTTCACCCCGAAGAAAAACCCTTCTCTTTTAGCTTGGCGGCTGCGGCCAAATCTCACCTCCTTCTCTTAAATCTCTTAAACCCTAGATTCGATCTGGGTTTCTCTGATTCCCTCTAGGGTTTCCATCTCTCTCTCTACTTTGGTCGCATCCCCGAGAAGGATCTATCCAATCTCTGTTATCATGGCTACCGTTGCTTCTTCACCTGCTGATCGTATCCTTTTCCCTTTACGTTCCTCGATCTGCTTTAGTTAATTGGATCTCGTTTTCTCTTCACTCTCTCAGTGACGTGATTCGATTCTCCTCTGGTGTTTTTCAGATTTATATGTTATTCCGTAGATTTAGGGTTGCGTTAGGGTTTATTTTCCCTCTCGTGTGAGTAATTGACGAAAGTAAACGATTGATTAATTTAAAAGATATTTGCTTTTTCACTATTATAATCGTTGTTTACTTGACTCGCATTGTTTTTTTAGAATCTGCTGATATGTTGCAGAAACTTACTTTGGATTCACAACCAAAAGGTTCAGAGATTCCTGAGGCAAAGAAGGTATGAGAATAAGCTTTGTTTTCTTTGGTCTTATAATTTACACTCTTAGTTTTTTTAGTCAAACAGTGTTCTTTTGTTCGTGTAGGCTGCTGTTTACCAGTATGGAGGAGTGGATTTACATGGTCAAGTTCCTTCCTTTAACCGCTCATTGACACCATTGCTTCCCAGTGATGCTGCGGATCCTTCGGTTTGCTAAAGTTCCTAATGCTTACCAGCAGCCCTTTTATTATGGTAAAGATAATCATTATTATTTACTTCACAAGTTTGTCACCAATGCTTAACTAGTTTCTCTTTTTTAATTAACTTTTTAGGATATGGGACGAGTGGGCAAGATTGGAGTGACTTCACTGGTTACAACCCTAATCTTGAGGGTGTGGACATGAATGCTGTAAGTGTGTGATTAATTAGGTCATTTCATTCTCGTCACATCTGCGTTTTTTTAACTTCTTTGATATTTTTTTATCAGGGAGTTTATGGAGAGAATGGATCTGTTATGTATCCTGGATATGGGTATACTGCATATCCTTACTCGCCAGCAACTAGCCCTGCTCCGCAGGTTGGAGGAGATGGGCAGTTGTATGGTGCTCAACAGTACCAGTATCCTGCCTTTTTCCCCAGTGGACCTTTTGCTAACCCTACCCAGGGAGATGTCACTGCAAACAAAGCTGGTGGTGTGAAGACGCTATCTGGAGAAACCAAGAATGTTGCATCTGCTGCTGGTATGGGAAAAGGAAGCAATGGAGCAGCTCCAGTGAAACATAATAACTTTAACACCTCAAGCAATTTCTATGGTCCGGGAAGCGGTTTTGCTGCTGGTTATCAGGATCCTAGATATGGTTATGATGCGTATTATGGTGCTGTGTCGTCTTACGACGCCACTAAGTACTCTGATGTGCAGAGACCTGGTACTGGTAGTGGAGTTACATCCTCCTATTCGAAGGCAACCAGTGTGCCCTCAACGAGGAATCAAAACTACCGCTCAAATTCCAGTTACACGGTATGATATCTTTCTGAATTTCTTTGTATCATTAACAAGCGATATCGTTTGTTTAGTGGCCTTCAATGTTTCCTCTATGCAGGGTATGTACCAGGCTGGATCAGTGACAGGCTACGGTACAACTCAGGGATTGTACAACAGGACGTATCCAAGCAAGCTATATAGCAACTATGGTAGCTCGGGGAGATCTGGTATGGGATATGATTCAAGAATAAATGGAAGAGGATGGGGAAACAATACAGATAACAGATACAGAGGCTGGGGAAGGGGTAACGGTAACTTCTATGGAAATGAAGATGGTTTGAATGAACTTAACAGGGGACCTAGAGCCAAGGGCCCAAAGAACCAGAAGGGTGATTCAGAAGATAGCTTAGAGGTTAAGGAGCAGACTGGTGAATCAAATGTAACTGAGACTGTGGAGACGGAGACCACCTGCATTGTTCCTGACAGAGAACAGTACAACAAAGAAGATTTCCCAGTGGAGTATGAGCATGCCATGTTCTTTGTCATCAAGTCCTACAGCGAAGATGATGTGCACAAGAGCATCAAATACAATGTTTGGGCTAGCACTCCTAATGGCAACAAGAAGCTTGCTGCTGCATATGAGGAAGCTCAGCAGAAGCCTGGCGGCTGTCCTATATTTCTCTTCTTCTCGGTATGTTTTATAATCTTTCGCTGCATTTTTACACTTTGTTTGATAATATTGAGCTATATTAACCTTTTTTGTGTCTTCCAGGTCAATGCAAGTGGACAGTTTGTTGGTCTTGCTGAGATGACAGGACCAGTGGATTTCAACACAAATGTGGAGTACTGGCAGCAAGACAAGTGGACTGGCTCTTTCCCTCTCAAGTGGCATATTGTGAAGGATGTTCCAAACAATTTGCTGAAGCATATTACCCTTGAGAACAATGAGAACAAGCCTGTCACCAACAGTAGAGATACACAAGAGGTAACATACCTGTAAAGCTTTTACATCTCTTGAGTTATGTCCTCGATATTGTTTTTTGGTATTGACTTTTTTTTGTGGGGTTGTGTTATAGATCAAGTTGGAGCAAGGTTTGAAGTTGGTTAAGATTTTCAAGGAGCACACTAGCAAGACTTGCATTTTGGATGATTTTTCCTTCTACGAGGTTAGGCAAAAGACAATCTTGGAGAAGAAAGCCAAGCAGCAACAGATTCATAAGGAGGCAAGTAACAATTCTATATAACTTTGTAGTCATGGTTTTACAACTGTTGACGGTTTCGTCTAATTTCTAAATGAACTAAATCAACAGGTAAGTGAGGAGAAGACTGCAACGGATGAGAAAAAGGAATCCTCAAGTGATGATAAGGAATCTTCTCCAGCTGGTGATGCCAAGGTTGATGTGAATGGTTCAGTTGCTAAACCAGATGCTGTGGTGGCAAATGGTTGCTAGGTTAGTCCATGTTTTGCTCACGGCTTGTGCATTAGAGGCAACAAGAGAGAAGAAGATATGAACATTCCCGTTTACGCTTTCTCTTGAGAAAAACAAGTGCCGTGAGCTTTCAAGCATGGAAGGAAGGAGCTTTTAGTACCTGAGTCTTGTTTTTCCTTAGAAGTTAAAATCCCAGTTTTTTTTTTCAATCTTTTCATTTTCTCATTTTCCCGTCTTTACAATTTTCAGTTTTTTTTTCCATGTTCTGTTGATCCTCCTACCCTGTAAAAATGCTTATAGGACCTACTAAAGAGTGGGAAGAATTAGAGAAAAGGACATAACAGCAGGGTGGGGTTTGTTTTCATTTCTTTTGGCTTTTAGGCAGATTTTTGTTCTTCTGTTTCTTGTTTTGGTTTGGATTTGGCTCTGTTTGGCCTTTCTTTCTTTGGATCTTTGCAATCATTTAAAATTTTCAATATAGGAAGATTTTTCGTCTTAAAGGATTATGCTGAACTTTGAAACTGAATGTTCTTCTTGAACTCTGTGATGATTCTCAACGGCTTTGCAATTGTAGGTCTCATCTGATACTGAAGTTATAATCAAATTCGTAGTAATTTACAAAATCGGTAAACCAACACAGAACCGGATTCTCATAACAATCCAACACTAGAAAATTTCACGGTTAACAAAGAATTCTCCTGTGATCATTTTCATCATTCAAGTAATAATTTCACCTCCATTGTTTCTCCATAAACGATGATAAAGACCTCGAAAACTGCTTCATAAACGACACTGTTGACGTCTCCTTAACCAATAACCACACCCCCCTCATCTTCATCTCTCCAAAACTTAAGAATAATAAGATTCTCCTCCTCAGTCGATCTCTGAACCACAATCCTCGACGCATACCCTCTCCTCCTCATCACCAAACAACTCTCCAACGGATAATTCGAAGTCAACGTTACCAAATTAAACCAACCTCTCTCAGAAAGCAAACCATCAACCACAGGCAAAACCCTATCAATAACACTCCTCCCATTCTCACTTGTTAATCATGTGACCAATCATCAGATGGGGAAAATGCTTAAGACCTATGGCAAGCATGACTCAAAGTTAACCAAATTTAACATGTATTACATTTACATGTAACAATATATATTTGAAAAAAAAACAATATTGGACTTAACCATACACGGAGACTCGAGTGATTTGACGACCCATTGTTCCACCTCTATAAATTAATAATGTTGAAATTATACCAAAATTTATTTTTATTAATTTAAAGAAATATTAATTTATAAATATAATAATTGAACAAAAAAAAACTTAATTTGAAACTATAAAATTATATTAATTTATAGAGATATTTAGTGTATATTAATTTATTGAGTATTAATTTATAGAGATTCTACGTTATGTAATTGTCAATCATGTAGCATGCAATGATTAGTGTAGACTTTTATAATCTTGTTATTTTCATCTTATACTTGCATGCGACGAAAAGTCCAACTTGATAATTAATTTGGGTACAAATGATTCTTTTTACTCATTTTTGAACTTAAAATTTAAATAACACGTAAGAATTTAGTTCAATGAATTATATTTCACATCTCTTTTATTTGTTTTACAAGACACCATTTAGAGCGATATGACAACACTTAATTCACAGAAGAGTCTGAAATCAAAAGTTATAGGACAGGATCATCGAGATGAAAGATCATTTCATGTCCTAATTTAAAAATGATTAGGGGGATCGTTTCCATGATGAGCAGATCTAGAAACACTTCCCCTAAAGCCAATCTTCATTCCTTTGTTGATATGTATACTTCCAATCTCTTTTCCTATTTATGCATATAATTATAAGCAACACTTGTATCATTTCTATATAACACATAGAACTAATTGTTACTAGTTAAGACTGTTTCGTTACCACACCTTACCGGTGGAAACCAAAAAATCAATTTTATGAGAGATAAGTGATGGAAGTTAAATTCAATTCAGAAAAGAAGATAAGTGAAGGAAACTTACTAGTCGTGCGAGATGGGTAAGTTACTCTGGCCAAAGTTGGGGTTAGTGCAGTAGACAAGAGGAGCATCAAACCAATTAACAAACACAATTTCCAATTCATCTCTTTTCTTCTGATAACCTTTACGACTTTGAAGAATGCTTAACGCTGGTCATATAATATAGAGAGAAAAAAAATCTGATGTGGTTGAGCTGTCTATTATTTACAACGATTGATGCTTCTCAGAAATAATGTCAATTAGTGTAAAATCTAAATAATCATTTGGGTTTTTTGTTTTATCGATGAAGTTGCGTGAGATTGTTTGATATAACAATGTCAAATTAGACTACAGGGTGTCTTATTTAATCTATACATAAACCATCCATCACGATGATGAACATATGTTTAATTAGGTTTTAAAGAAAAGTAGGCATTATATTTTTCTCCGTTGAATCAACTAACATCTTTTTCTCCATCTTTGTTATTTGCTAGATACATGAGACTTGCATGTGCCATGACAAATAAGCACTATGGGGTTATGCAGCAAAAAAGAAATCACACAGCTGGACTTGATCATAATTCATAAGTTTTCATCCTGCTTCCAGAGTTTGACTTCAACGTTCAAAACTTCAAATATTTGTCGAAAAATCTAGAAATACGTACTTTGTATCTAAATTCCATTTCGAAGAAATGAAATTCACATTTGACAAAAATAAAATAAAATTATATAAAAATTATATATATTACTAATCCTATATAGTCCGAGTATGAATAGTTCAATTGTAGCGAATGAAAAGACATCCTGATGCGTATACATGTCCATCTCACATCCAGGATCGATGTATAGACGGCAGCTCTCATGCTGTATCTCCCACTGTTTTCGCCTTTCTAACAGCATTAGTGACGGCCCGCGGATCCGGACTTACTAGGTGATGTTTCTATATTCACTGTTGAATAAATTTAACTTTAGTTAGTAAAATAAAATGGAATATGTGAATTAAAATCAGATGATAAATATTTGGAACTCCTTACAAAGTTTGCGGGCTGGGTATGGCTGAGCTGAAGCGGCATAAGATGTAATCAACAAAGAGAGAACCAAACACAAAGCAACCAACCACGAATTTCCCTTCATTTTCTTATGTCTTGATTTTGGTGTCGTAGGTGAACTTTTTTAGTTGTGTTATGTGTGTCATACCAATTAGAGAGCACAACGTAAGGTATACATATATATAAGAGTATAACGAGCAGGCAGCGTGTACAAAACTCATAGCCCGACCTGATCCTTATAACAATGATACAACACATTATTTGCATAAACAACAACAAAGACTAAGTCTCCAAAAAATTAATAACGTGACATCTTTTTCTTGTACAACTCATCCTTTATGCACTTATGCTGTCATCAGCCGAGAATTTTTCAAAATCACGAATAAAAGACATGAATTTTGTGAGACAACAAACTAAGTCATACATCGAAGAATTAGACAATGAAAGTTTAATATATAAAGAGGAGTCCAACTCTAATAGTACGAAGTCTTTGGGAATAAAAACCAAAAGTAAATATATGCGGGCTTGCTTATTAGTCCCAAAGTGGACAATATCATACTAATACGATAATATAGAGTTGGACATGGACGTTTACAATTCCAATAATTGGTATCAGAACGGTTTGACGAAAAATTTGCAAGAAGACCTAAATATCATTCGAGAGATGAATGATATCCTATGAGTTAGGAATGAAAGGTGCGTGGCAGAAATCGAATCAGAAGATCTTAGAAATCAACTGTGAGACACGAGATGAATGTAATCCTTAGTTTGAGGAGGAGAATGTGAGATAACAAAAAGTCTAATCTACAAAGAGGAATCCAACTCTAATAGTACGAGGTTTTTTTAAATGGAAATCAAAAGTAAATTCATGCGGACTTACCTATTAGATCCAAAATAGACAATATCGTACTAATATGAAAATATAGGGTTGGATATAAACATATACAATCCCAAAAAAATTTACGGCGGTCTCTTAGTTCGTCGCTTTTTGCTATCTAGGAACATTGGAGTGCGAGTGGTTACTACGTGGTGTGCCGATCATGCCAACTATATAAATTAATATTTGATTATAAGTTAAAAGACAAACATATAACAAACCCATATAAATAGCAATGTTAGGATTTATTAACTATATATAAATTAATGGAGCTTTTCGGTATGTTTTTTTTTTAAATTATACAAAGGTATCCTAGTTCCACAGAAGTGGTTCAGACTAATCATGTATTGCCACGTGTCGGTCCTCTGTCCTTGACGATGCCGAAATGTTAATTTTCCAGTGACCGGAATTCAAACCTAAGTGACGTTACTCACAGCTGTGAGCCTTTTATCATCTGAGCTAGAAGCCCTTTTCGGTATGTATTACTCACCTAGTTTGCGGGTTTTGTATGGCTGAGTCGAAACCATATAAGATGATGAGAACGTCAAAGAGAGAAACAAAAAGGAAGCTATGAACCACAACTTCCCCTTCATTTCATCTGCGTATTTGTTTGTATGTTATAAAAGTTTTACGTATGTACATGTGTATTTATATGAACCAAAGGTGTGACTCAGTTTAATCATAAATCAGTATATAATTTAGTGGGTCTTTCTGATGATTTTCCTTCATCTTTTACTTCAAATGATGATGATACAATGTCTTTCAAGGTATAGTTCTTTATGATTCATAGATTTTCTTGGAGGGTAAGCTATGGAGGATACTGATTTCAAAAGTTATGAATAGTTAAATTATATTTTTATAATATGAGTTTCAAATAACGCGTGAATGAACTCTAAAATGAACATAAAATACAGATATGACTAAAGCATTCGGGGAACTTCAGGGAACTTCTTCTCATGGAGAGGTAAGAGAGGAAACCATCTGGTTAGGTGTCGGCTTGACAGATCCCTTAGCAACCCTGAGTGGACTGAGCTCTTCCCTTCGTGCCGGTGCCATTACCTCCGTTATGAAGGCTCTGACCATCGCCCCGTCCTCTCCTACTTGGATACTACAAAGAAAAAAAGAGCTAATTAGACGTCTTAAAGATAACAAGGAGATCAAGAACCTTGTCTCAGAGATTTGGTCAAACTGTGCTTATTTGGGGGTTGAGGCTAGACTAGCCCTCTGCCGAAAGGCGATATGTAAGTGAAGCAAGATGATTTATGAGAACAGTAGGAAGACCATTGAAGTCCTACGAGAGGAGCTAGAATGTCAAATGATAAGTGATGATCCTAATGAAGAGTGAATCCTAGCTATTAACAAAAATCTTGTAAAAGCGTACCAAGACGAAGAAGCTTATTGGAAGCAGAGAAGCCGCCAACTCTGGGAGACTCTAATTCAGGGTACTTCCATGCAGTCACAAAGACGAGGAAAGCGCGTAACAGGCTCTCAGTCCTTGAGAGGGAGGATGGTTCACCGGTGTTTGAAGAGGACCAGATATCCTCCCTCATATGCTCCTATTACGAGAAGCTCTTCACTGCAAACCTACATGAGATGGGAAATGAGTCCATTGAAATTGCTCTCAAGCCGTGTATCTCTGCTGAATGTAACAAAGAGCTTACCAAGGACCCGTCACCATCGGAGATAAAAGATGCCCTCTTTGCTATTCATACAGACAAAGCTCCTGGCCCTGTTGGCTTCTCAGCAAGCTTTTTCCACTCAAATTGGGAGATCATAGGACCTTCTCTATATCCGAGATTCAAGGCTTATTTTCCTCCGGTATCCTGCCTTTAAGTCTAAATGAAACCCATGTTAGACTGATACCAAAGATTCACAGTGCTAAGAAAGTAGAGGAATACAGACCCATTGCTCTGTGTAACATGTACTACAAGGTGATCTCTAAGCTTCTTTCCCTGCGGCTGAAACCAGTTTTGAGTTTGATCATCTCAGAAAACCAGTCGGTTCATACCTGGTAGAGCCATCACAGACAATGTTTTAATTACCCAGGAAGTTCTTCAGTATCTAAAAACCTCACAAGCGCAAAAACAATGCTCGATGGCTGTTAAAATGGACATGTCGAAAGCGTATGACAGAGTTGAATGGGTGTTTGTTGAGAAAGTGTTGACCAGATTAGGTTTTGACCAAAAGTGGATTAACTGGGTCATGCAATGCATTACTACGGTCTCCTATTCATACCTTGTTAATGATGCAGTGTATGGAAAGGTAACTCCTCACCGAGGAATTAGACAGGGTGACCCTATTTCTCCGTACCTCTTCATCCTTTGCGGAGAGGTTTTGTCCGGTCTGTGTAGAGCTGCAGAACTCAACGGGTCCTTGAGAGGTGTGAGAGTCGCTAGAGGAAGCCCCCGCGTGAATCACCTTCTCTTCGCAGATGACACTATGATGTTTTGTAATTCTTCTCCGGAGTCTTGCTATACTCTGCTCCATATTCTGAAAGAGTACGAAAAAGTCTCAGGCCAACAAGTCAATATTACCAAATCTTCCATCACCTTCTCTATCAAAACACCTCAGGAGCAAAAGGATTCAGCAAAAAACATTTTGGGGATTCAAAAAGAATGTGGAGTGGGCAAATATTTAGGTCTCCCTGAACATTTTGGTAGAAGAAAAAAGGATTTGTTTACCTCCATAGTCGACATAATCAAACAACGAGCTTCCAACTAGTCAACACGCTTCCTCTCTCGTGCTGGGAAACTCACAATGCTGAAAGCCATCCTAACGGCAATGCCCACCTACGCCATGTCCTGTTTTCAGCTCCCAGTGAGCCTCTGCAAAAGAATTCAATCCACTTTAACTCGACTCTGGTGGGACGATTCAACAGGAAAGAAGAAGATGTGTTGGTTAGCTTGGGACAAGCTAACAAAACCTAAAGCAGCAGGGGGTCTAGGACTAAGAGATATTCAGATGTTCAACCAAGCTCTGTTAGCTAAGATAGCATGGAGGATTTTGAGTTCCCCTAGCTGCCTACTTGCTCGTGCTCACCTTCCTACCGTATGCTCCCACGGTTGGCGAAGCATACTTCACGAACGTGATCTTCTTAAGGATAACCTGGGGAAAGCAATTGGAGACGGTCAGGATACTAAAATTTGGAAAGATTCTTGGATATCCCTCGACACTATTGGGCCCTATGCAATAATCTGCTCTGGATTTAAGAGTATCTGATCTGCTCACGGACGAGCTAAGATGGAATAAAGATAGGATTGAACAAGTTTTACCTGAATTCAGCGATCAGATTATGTGTATCAAACCAAGCAAAGAGGGTGCGGCGGATTCCTTCATTGGGTCCCTCTCAAGTCGAAAGCAAGCTCCACCTCCTGATCCTCATCCACCTGCGGATGATTTTCCCTGGTTTAAAGATCTGTGGTCATCCAAATCGTCCCCAAAGCTTAAACTTTTCTGATGGTCAGCTATTCAAGGTGCTCTACCGTTAGGAGCTGAGCTTCAGAGAAGGGGAGTGTTCTTCCATTGTCCTTTCGCTAAGGAGGTGTGGAATCTCATTCCACTCAAGGATCCCTTCATTGTTCCAGCGGATGCCGACCTCAAATCTACTTTACGGAGCTTCAGACAAATCATCTGCCTCCCCCCGACAGGAATCCGTTCAGTCCTGTTACCATGGATTTGCTGGAATCTTTGGATGGCCAGAAATAATTAGATAAGCCGCCCCTTGGATGTTGCAACTAACAGCCTTGCTACAGCCCTGGAATGGGACCAAGCTCAAACCTTTCTTCACCCGCGAGACATCCCTCAGGTTCCTCATCACATCGCAACCCCTGTTGACAGGACTCGTCCCACCGAGATCTATTGCTTCGTCGACACTGCCTGGGATGCTGCCTCAAAGAAATCAGGAGTCGCTTGGTGGCTCTCGAGAGACCGATCATCTCCCCTCTTACCGGCGTCAAACATCTTCTAAAAAAGGGTTTTTCTTCCGGAACTTTGTTTTCCGATTGCGCAACGCTCATCAGAGCAATTTCTTCCAACAACCAGATCAAAGAGATCTATAGATCGTCTCTCGATTCGATTTGATTCTGTTTCCTTCCCTGTTTCCTTCCGGCATATCTCTCGTTCCCAGAACGGAGACGCCGATTTACTTGCTAAAAGGGCCCTGAAAGCCCATGTCGCTTCTTCTTTTTCTGTTTAACTTCGGGCTCTGGCCCAAACACTTTGGTTCTGTTTGGTTTTAAGATAACTTATCTGTTGTTCAAAAAAAAAAAAAAAAAAAGACTAAAGAAGACTTTGAAGAAAAAACTAGGTCTTGATTCTTATGGTTCTCTTCTACGTAGATGATTTAGTCACTCTTTCTGTTTCAATAGTTAAGCTCATCCACAAATAGTTAATGCAATTTATCTTTGTTGAGTACCTTTGCCAACGATGAAAAAACTAGTCGACAGGAGTCACATGACACATGCTCAACATATCTTTGAAACAAATATTTGGACTTAACTATATATGGAGAGATGCGACGGTTATATGTAATTGTCAATGCATGCAATGCATTGAGTGTCGACTTTTATAATCTTCTACTCTTTTCTCCTGATACTTGCATGCAACGGAAAGTCCAACGTTAATAATTAATTTGGGTACAAATGATTTTTTAAGTTATTGTTGAACATAAATCTTAAATAATACAATAAACTAAATGTGTGTACAAATTATTCAGTGAATTATATTTACTTCTCTTTTATTTAGTTTTACAAGACATCATTTGGAGCCATACGACAACATTTTACAGAATAGTAAGAAATCGAAGTTATATGACAGGATCATCGAGATGAAATTTTTTTACATGTCACCATAACTTAGAGATGGTTAGGTGGATCGTTTCCATGATGAGCAGATCTTGAGAAACTCCCTCTAAAACCAATCTTCATTCCTTTCATGATGTGTATATTGCCAATCCCTTCTCCTGTGTATAAACTGTGAAACGAATCTCAGTATGTGTATGTATATATCAAACATTTGTATCATTTTTATACAAAGCACACAACTAATTGTTACCTGATTAGTTAGTAATTACCACACCTTGTCAGTGTTACTAAGAAAAATCAAATTTAGAAGAAATAAGGGATGGAAGTTCAATTCATTTTTTAGCAAAAAGAAGTTCAATTCATTTCAGGCAAAAGATGAGTGATGGAAACTTACTTGTCGTGTGAGATGGGTAAGTTACTATGGCCAAAGTTGGGTTTAGTGCAATAAACGAGAGGAGCATCAAACCAATTAACAAAGTCAACTTCCAGTTCATCTCTTTTCTTCTGATAAGTGATGTTAGGAGTTTTCAAGGCTCCTAAGTCAAATGATAGTGTAGTGGAAGTAAGTTGTCGAAC
>JABAYD010062510.1:0-10435 GCA_014822095.1 Diplotaxis tenuifolia
CGAACTTGTCGAGAATAAAGCCTAAGTTTCTAAGTCCAGAGAATTCTAAGTCTAGAAAAGTTGTAAAAGTTCTTGAAGATCGTCCCTTCTCCTTAGCTTTGACATTGTCTTATATACTCCTCTTCTAGGCGGTTTGGTCTTGTGTCTATCGAAAATCTTCCATTTATCTCGATCTTTCATATTTATCCTTGGAAAACTTCTATTTATCTTCAAACTTGACATTTATCTTTTCCTGCGAACAATAGATAAACTGTCATCATTTTATTGGGCGGGATTTCGTCTAAAATCGTGAGTGGGCATTTATCGCGTTTTAGGACTTTTCGAGCCGTTTTGCGACTTCAGCCGTTTTACGACTTTATACGGGATCGTTCCATGATATGATGCCGCTCTTATAAAATATATCGAGTTAATCGTATAGTTTGGCACTGTCCGGTGTTTCATTTAACCGTTTCCGTTTTATACGATTTATTCGAGGTCTTACGTGAAAACAAGTATTCAGCGGGTTTTCTCATAAAACTCCAATGGTAAGACGGATCAAGACGAAACAAGAGATGTTCCAATCGAGTCGAGGGACCTGGACAGTTTGGTTCAGCTCGCCCGTCGGCAAGCTGGTTAATCATAACCAGCTCTCCGACGGGCGAGCTGGATGGGACAGTTCAGCACGCCCGTCGGCGAGCTGGACGGACAATGCAGCTCGCCTGTCGGCGAGCAGGTCAAGCACGTCCAACTCTCGCCGACGGGTGAGCTGGATGGAACAGTTCAGCTCGCCCATCAGCGAGCTGGACGGGACAGTTCAGCTCGCTTGTCGGCGAGCTAGTCAAGCACGGCCAGCTCGCCGATGGGCGAGCTGGATGGGACAGTTTAGCTCGCCAACAAGTGAGCTGGTCGGTTGTTCGGTTTCGGTCGTTTCTCGTTTTCTTGACCCAAGATTTTTTTGGAGAATGTAAGAAGAAGTAATCGTAAACGTTGATCTCGAGATTACTTTTTTTTACCCCAATATGAGGTCTTTTTAATTATTTCATATTTTGATATGAGTTTTTCGTAACTTCGTATCTCCGTAGAAAGACTACAGTGTTTGTATGTTTTTTCCAGGATTTTTAGTCATTAATTTCGTCGTGACCGATTTTGATCCACGGTTATTTTCTTTAAGTTTAACTAGAATCAACTAGTTTCTGAAAACTCATAAGGGGTCTAAACTCACTGTTACTTTTGATTCTAGTTATAAACGGGTGTATATATATATATATATAATTGACTAAAAGTAGTTTTTAATTAGTATTATTGAAATGTATTTTTCATAATCTTACAATTACAGCATAAAAATATATATTATATTTGGGTTCTATACTATAATTTTTCAAAAGCAATCACAAAAACAAAATTGGATCTTTTTTAAAAACATATTGAATCCGTTCATGAGTTTTCAAAAATCGAGTAGTAGTGTTTGTTTGTAAAATTTGTACTTTTCATCATTTCAGTTTTTCTACTATTTTAAAAATCCACATATTTCAAATTATACAAAATAATTTATGAAAGTATGTTATATTTAAGATGAAGAACTAACTAATGCAAGAATTGAAACTAATAAATTTTAGTTTAAATAGAATAAAAAGTAAATGTGCTTCAATTTGAAGAAATGTGAACTCGATGCAATGCCCAAAATCAAAAGTCTAATTGCAAAAAAAAAATATTACTAATCACAATTTTAATCTATTTAAGCACAAAAAGTACTAGGACCAAAATAATTTTGTTAAACAACCCAGGTTTTAAGGCACTCCACTATACGTTAAGTATTTCTTTCGATCTCTTTGAATGTCTAGGAGAAATTTCATCCGTGGACTGTAACTCCATTCGAAAGTTAGATCTATTTTTTTTTAATAGATCTGTGTTTAACATTTATTTTGTAAGGCAAAAAAAAATTTATATATACTTTATTAAAACGAAGTCATTTTTTTTATCTACTGATACAAGTTATCATTTAAATTTGGATCATTTCTAGAGTGTTACAAATAAATGAATAATACACAGTCATATAGTTGATTGAACCACATTACTTAAATCAAACCGACACGATTAATATGTGTAAACTAAATTAAAAAAATGACAGTTTATCAAAATATGGAAATCTACTAATTATATGAAACCAACAGATTTCATATGTTAACAGTTCCTTAATAAATATGAAAATCTACTAGGTTTTGGAAATCGTAATATACATTTTTAATATCTAGCAGTTCCTTAAAAAAAAATGGAAACCTACTAATTAAATGAAATTGATATTTAAAGGCCAAAGGTCTTTGATATTTTTTTAATCATCCATTATTAATCATTTATTTAAATCATATACTTTAAAAAATGTTAATTATCTACTCTATTAAAACAAAGCTTTTTTTATCTACTGATACAAGTTGTCATTTTAAATTTAGATCATTTCTAGAGCGTTACAAATAAATGAATAATACACGTCATATGGTTGATTGAACCGCATTATTTAAATCAAACCAACACGATTAATATGTGTAAACTAAATTAAAAAATGATGACTTATCAAAATATAGAAATCTACTAATTATATAAAACCAACAGATTTCATATCTTAATAGTTCCTTAAAAAATATGGACATTTACTAATTAGATGAAACCAATAGGTTTTAAAAATCGTAATATACCAATTAATATCTAACAATTCCTTAAAAAAAAGAAAATAATAATTAAATCATTTATTTAAATCATATACTTTAAAAAATGTTAATTATTTTTATGTTAAATAACAATTACTCTAAATTTCAAAGGTAAGTTTTTTTGAAAAAAAAATAAATGTAAATCAAAGCAAAAAACTAAATCTAAAAACTAAAAAAAATTTGAAAACATGGATTATATTTTTGTTTTTTATTTACAAAATAAACTATTACAATTTTTTTTTAAAATTTCATTTTTCAATTCTAAATTATATGTTCGATTATTTAGGATTTGTTGGTAATATCAGTTCAAATTAACTCATTGAACCTAAAAACTAAAAATTCAAACCAAAAGATGAAAATCAAAAATAGAAATTTAAAAACCAAAAACCAAAAACCAAAAAAAAAATTGAAACTAAGGACTAATGCAAAATAATCATCACCATAAATTTTGGACTACCGATTTTATAAAAAAATATACTTTAAATAAAAATAAAATTCAATTATATAAATTTTAATCATAAAAATGCTAGTATATTATCATAGCACATGACTTGTTATGGTTATTTACTAAATTTTAATATTGTTATGGATGATCTAATTTCTGTTACATACCCGACCAGCCCAAGATTAATATAACAAAATTAATGGGCCATAATGTTGCAAACCAAAAACAATCGACAGGTGTGTGACATTATTCCCAACTTTTATACGTTTATAGGTGCATTTACAAAGTGTACACATTATATCATTTATCAAGTGAATGTATTTATTCAAAAGATTTGGTATGAAACCAAGTGATAATTTTGGAAAAACATTGAAGAACATGTTCAATCTGCATCTTAACCTAGTTCAAACTATAATAAGAATGCTATTACAAGTTTTTTTTTTTTGTCCGCGAATGCTATTACAAGTAAAAAACTGATATTACTAAAGGACTAAAAAAAATCCTTCAAAGTTCAAACTGTCAAAATGAGACAGAGTGACACTTTCTTGAACATTGACAGAGGGACACTTAGTAAAACATTTGAGCTTTTAATAAGACTGCATCGAGGATGCATTTGAGATTTGCAAGGCATTGTATCTTACACGCATAACAACCAGACTCGAAGTGACCCTGATTTGATGGCAGCTTCAGTTTCACTTCAAAGCCATATCACATTATCTTGTTTCTCAAGCTTTGATGCACCTTGTATAATAGTTCTTAGAGGAAGGGCTCGAAGCTCCACTTGTGGTCCTCCACTTTAGTGCAATAAGAAATTTGGCCAATAAGGAATTCAGCCTAAAAGGTACGCAATAAAAATGTTTTGTCCATTCGCTGCCAAGAGACGAGGCAGAAAGTACGAAGAGAACAAATGTGAAAACATTCTTTTTGCATTCAATTTCACTTCCAACGATTTACGATTCACAACTTATATAGTAGTTCAAGTGTCTAAAACCCTAGTAGTACAAGCCACAGTCGTTTGACAGGTGTCTCATTTCAGATTCTTAGATTCAATCCGACAACGGCTCAAACATATTGTGCAGGACCACCTCCACAGTTAGCTTATTTGTCATTGAGACATCACTACTATGTCTCTGTTTTAAGTACTAACTCTTAACCCATTGGCTTGTTCTTTTTATCTGATCTCCCTTACGTTGATGATCATATTGGTTTTATTCTTGTCGTGTTTTGTTTCTTTCTCAGTTTACTTGTAGCACAATCTTTTCTCCCTAGCTGTAGGCCCTATACTGTACATGGCGTATTTCAGCATTTCAACAATATATGTTCATACTGAAAGTGGTTCTTCACCGACTGAGCCTCTGTGGGCTCAGACAACAGAACATCTAACAGCAAATTGTTCATCAAAATTGAGTTTTTTTTTTACTGATATTTAACAGAAATGTTCTTGCTAGAAGTCACATCGGCATAGACCGGTTTAAAACTATTAAAAGAAACTATGATTTCTCATAGTGTATATTATTCAACCGGTTAAACTTACAAGAGGTACAATATAAAAATATTCAACTTGATAGTCGTAGCTATACATTTAATCAGACAAAATGTCACAATCAATGTTAAAATAATTGATCTTTCAATTTAAGACAACTTGGTCTAGTCCAAAACTGAAACGGTCTTATATTTGTGCTCGTACAAGCGGAGAACGTGGCACTGGTGAATGAGGAGAGAAGAAGCCCTCCTCGAACCTTCTCGTGTCCTTAAAGCTTAACCGGAGGCTACTCTGCCAACACTTCTTCGTCTTCTTAGCCATCGTAGTTGGTGCAGCCATCGGTTTACTCTCCTCCTCAAGTTGACTAGTGAACACTCTAATCCTCTCTAGAGCCGTCTCCATGGTCTTGTGGTCCATGTTCGCAAAACATACTCTAAACCATCCCGGTTCATGGCAATGGCACGAACCGCCTGGAGAAACGTTCAGCTTCACCTTGTGGACGATCACACGCCACAGCTCGGTCTCCGAATCGAACGTAGCTGTCTTCAGGAGACTTCTTAAATCCATCCATATGAACAAGCCGGCTCCGGCCTTTAACCAGTTAATTCCTAAACCGTCTAAACCGGTGGTTAACTCTGCGTGTCTTTCAGCTAACCGTAGTTTGCTTTCGCGGATAAATTCGTCTACGAACTCGTCGTCGGATAACATTTTGGCGATCAGATGCTGTGTTTGAGACGAAACCAAACCGAAACTCGACATCTTCCTGGCAATTTGAACCACCCGGTTATTGTAAGAGTAGATTATACCGACTCTTAAACCGGGCAAACCCATATCTTTTGATAGACTATAAACAATATGGATCAAATCGCGGTTGCAATCAGGGACCTCCTCGATGACTTCTGCAACGCTTATAAACTCGGATTCACCAAAAGTAGTGGCTGCATAGATCTCATCAGCAATAAGGTGGATCCCTTTGTCATTGGTGAAGTTAACCAAAGATTTCAAGCAATCCCGGTCTAACGTCGTACCAAGCGGGTTCGAAGGATTGGTTATGAGTAAACCCTTAACCGGGATATTGGATTCACGCGCGTTTTCATACGCAGCTTCCAAGGCTTCCACCGTGATCTTAAACCCGTTGGAGCTATGGCAAGTAACCGGTACAAGATTCACCCCGGTTCTCCATCTCAAATCTCTATCAAACCTGAAAAGCAAACAAAACCAAAGTTAGATCAAACCAAAACCACATAAAACCAAAATCTAATCAGATCTCATGAACCAGAACATACCCTGGATAATAAGGAGTCGGAACCAAGAAACCGTCGCCGGGATTGGCTAAACAGAAAGCAACCGTCTCGTGTGCTCCGGTTGCGCCGCCGCTCATGACGATCCGGTCAGGATCAAACTTCACTTTGTTGTTTCTTGTCTTCTCCATAAATTTCGCTACAGCCTGAAACAATTAAAAAAAAAAAGCAACAATTAAGTTTAATAATCATTCAGACAAAAGTGATTGTGTTTTGTAAGATAACAAACAAGTACTCGAACTTACTTGTCTGAATTCAGGTAAGCCATGATAGTCCTGGAAAATCGCAATGTCGCTGAACTGATTCACACCTTCTGCTGTACAAATCGAAGCTTCTGGGTGTTGTAAAATCCATTTACGCATCAAATCTCCACAAAGCTACACAATTGAGAAGCTAAAGATTAGTTTTCTTTTTTAGGTTTATAGAAAGATAGAGAAAAGAAAAGTTTGGATCTTTTTTTTTTGTAATTACCTGATTTTCAGCGAGACCCATCTGAATAACTCCATTGGGTCTATCAATTGGGTGAAATGGGTTTTCTTCGTAAGCTTTCCAGCCGTCAAAATAAGCTGAGTTCTCGCCGTGACCGTCACCAGCGGCCATTCTTGACAGTAGGTTCTGGTCTTGCTTCTCTGCAGTCAAAGCTACCATTTTTGTTTCTTCAAAGGGGCTTTAATAAATTGTGTTTGTTATTTGTTCTGTTGAGGTTTTGAAAGTATGGTTTGATGTCTTGGGAAGTGAGTTTGGTCTCTATATATAGAGATATGGTTTCAGGTGGATACACCGAGTAAGTAGCGTTGTAGCAGGTTTCAGCGAAGGTTCCATCATGAAATAATGGAATTTTCCAAGTGGTCCTCAATGTTTCTTGTAATTTTGTTTGACTTCCCTCAAGTCTTAATTGCTTTAATTGGGTGGATCTGCAACAAATTTGTGAAAACGAGTGGTCATTGTGTGGGATTTGGAACGAAAATGTTTCCGACTGGGGGGACCTATGACTAATACAATTTTACGTCCAATATTTATTTTTGGATTCATTTCAGTATTTGGACATAGTATGAGGCATCGACTTAAATGTCTTTTTTTTTTAAAATATCGACTTAAATTTCTATTGGGCATTTTGGATATTCAGATTGGTTTTGGTAAGAATCCATTGGTTCCACATATTGTTTAGAGGAATTTTGGAACCATTTAGAAAGCAATACTATTTTTATTTAATTTTTTATTTTTAAATCCATTCATTTATAAATATTTAATAGTTTTATTGTTTTGACTTGGAGATTTATCACCAGAAAGTTCAACGATATTATCTATAACTTAAAATATCTGGAATATTGAATTATACTAATAATATTCAAAATTACTAAAAATATTTTTAGTTATACGAACACTTAATTAGGCATCTGACTATATAAAACTTCTGGAATAAAATTCAGAGTAAAAATTTGTCGTACACCAATTCTCTCTAAAACTAACCAATCAGATGGAAAATGAAAAAAAAAGTAAATGTTACTCCCAATATCGTTAAAGGACATTTTTTTTCCTAATATCATTCATCTATTTTACGATAGAAAAACACAACATAATATAAACATATAAATATAATATTGTTTTCTTTTTGTCTTTTTCTTCCTCGGTTTTCCGCTATTTTTCTTTTTTGTCGTCTACTAATTTTTATTAAAAGGGACTAAGCCCAAACATACATAGACATAAAACCCATAAACAACAAGGGCATACAAATGGGCCAAAACCCTAGCCCAGTAATCAAACAAAGTCATACCGCCACATGTGCCGACGAAGCACAAGGACGTCCACGTGTTGAGACCTCTCGTCTCACCGAGCCACGCGTCATTTTGTCACTACACGTGACCCAAACACCAAGCCAACGCCGGAGCTGACGAAAAACACCACTGTTTTCGCTCGATACACACCGGAATTGCAAAGACCACCCCCACAGATCAACGACATCACCACAATTAAATTGTCTACCATCAATCCTCTGTCGCCATCATCCAACATGCGGCTCCGATTTAGGATTAAGAGACAAAGTGTGAACTGAAGCTCATAGTCGTTTATCATCATGATCGAGATAAAACCCGAGAACAAAGCCATCAAACCCACCTCTAACAACTATATTAAAGATAACGGGGTTCATCAAACTCACTTCTTTCCATCACCCTCCTCTACATCGCACCCAACAGAAAAAAAAGCCACCAACAAAGAGGAAACGAGAGAGTACTCTCTCTTTTGGAGAGAATGAGAGAGACCCGGTTTTCCGCTATTATACTCTTTACTTTTTCACTCATTTCCTCTTTATATAATTACTCCAAATTACGCTAGTTCTAACCAATCCAACCCCTATATCGGATACCATTTCAAACTAAAATGATCTTCATGGATTTGACAGTACAATTTCTGATGGAATAAAATAATTTATAATCCTATTTGACCGAAAGTATTTTTAGGTTGGTTTTAGTTACGATTTTTGTATTTGTAACTTTCATGTGGTTAACTTTTGTGGGTAAAAGTATACTCTCTCTATTTTTAAAGAATATCACTTTACTATTTTTAGTTCAAAAAAAAATTCGTTAACATTGTTATTTCGACTTGTTACACAAAAATGTTGTTTTAAAATTTCAATCCAATTTATACTTCTTTAATTTTAAAATTGCAAAATATATTTATAATTTATTTATCTCAAATATTATTGATTAAATAGATATAATTAATAAAAAACATAAATGCATTTCAATTATTTTTTAATATGTGTGAAATGTATCTACTTGACATTTTTACGTAATAAAAAGAGTATATAACAAAACATAAAGGGCAAAAAATATTTCTAACATTTATTTATGGACTAAGGAAAGAATATATTTCTTCAAAAAGCATACATTATCACATACAATATCATTCTTTTAAGAGACACTAAACGAATTTTCTGAAGTATGGAGTTTTCATTTCTCGAATCTTAAATTTAGTTCCAGTTTAAGAAAAAATGTAATTTTCCTACCCGTTCAATCATTAGGTGTGGTCGTAGTGTTTTACTTCAATGGGACCAAATGTATATATTTTCATATGCCACGGATCCGCCTAATTAATAACCTCCCTTAATAACCCGATTAAACCTCAAGAATTAAAGTTTACAGAAAATAAAATAGTTTTGCAAATACCATGTCGGCATAAACAAGACTTAAAGGTTGGCACAGTTGAAGTGTGCGCCTTTTTATTAAACATAAATAGCAGAGCTGCTCTTGATTTGGTATTCAAAATAGTCTTTTCTTTTCTTTTTTGAGAATTGTTTTTCAAAGATATGTCTTCCAATGTCACTCATTGGAGAATGGAGAATGGAGAAGGTGGAGATCTCAACTTCTCCTCAATAATGGACTCAAACACGTATTGATGTTCAACTTTAGGTAATCAAACTTTTCTTCCCTCTACATTATTCTTTAATATTTTCATTAACGATATAATGCTGTTCACTTGACAGCTTAGAAAGCGCCACAAGATGAAAAAGTTATAGGTTTTGTATTAAACAAATAGAACTTATAAAATTCAATTTTGTCTCTACATTTTTAGAATGCCTTTATATTAATGAATATTATATGGTTAGAAATCTTATTGCATAAAAGCTAGGATTAATATTATGATAGTGGCAGACAATGGAATGGACCACACCAGTGTCGAAATAAATGCAATGTTGGCACTTGGCAGCCACAAAGACCAGTAACATTCCACAAAGATTTTTCCAGTCAAAAATAAAACAGCAAAGGCCAAAGGGTGAATTTTGAAGCCTTCACGTTGACCAATAATCTCGATGAATTTTGTATTCTTTTTTTCGGGTCAAAACTCGTTTCAAACCATAGTATACGTTCCACGTTGAAATGTGATGATAATTCATAACTTAAAACCCATGACTTATAAATAGAATAGAAGTTGAATTTAAAAGGCATTATCGAGGTATTATTTTTCTTTTGTAAATTTTGATTAAATTTGTCAGACTAGTTGAATTCAACTCACTCTTATTTTAGATCTTATTTACCAAGCGTATGTTTTCTGATTTTTGCTGGCAAGGTCGATTTATAGTATTTTGACTATTTTCTACGGAAATAGTGTGTTTAACCTATTTTAGTTTAAACAATAAAATAATACTATTTTTTTAATTATAATTTTAGGTTAATCCACCTTTCAATAAATCAAAATCTATAATGGAATAGTTCGAATGACCAACCATATCATGTATCATAACTATGAGCACCTGTCAAATTTTGTAAGATTAAGGAAACAAAGATTAAAAACCTAAGTAGATATCAAGAATCCCTTACATGTAAAACTTTGATGGTAAAGTGAAGTGATCGAAAACTTTAGGAGATAGGAATTTCGTATGATCAAGAGCAAGTAACTCTGTTTTTTTTTTGTGTGTGTATTTGCAGTGGCTTATGTGTGTGTGTATATATATATATATAGTTTAAAGTTATTTTATGATCCTTATATATGTAGACAAGGCCCAACCGGAAGCCCAACAAGATTT
>JABAYD010062526.1:0-15545 GCA_014822095.1 Diplotaxis tenuifolia
TTACTATACAAATAAGCCCTATTACATACAATCAAGCTTATTTTTTTAACTCCATTTATTTGGATTAAGCTTTTTATTTTCTGGTATGACTCTCGCTTAGGGTGCGAGTGGCCCCGAGTTTCATACAAGAACTTGACCACAAGTGATTATACCACTGATACAATGAGGCAATCTAGTATCGAATTAAGTCACTAACTTGGACTCAATCCTACCTAAGTGGCCCCGAGTTTAATTTGTGCCCCTCTTTTTTCTTTGGATTATGCTTTTTATTTTCTGGTTGCAGAATATGTGGGAGAACTGGAGAAGAGAGTCACGAAGGTGATGGGAATTTCTTTTCTGGTTACTATACAAATAAGCCCTATTACATACAATCAAGCTTATTTGAACAAAAAAAAAAAAACAATACAACCAAGTTGATGCAAACTTGCATGGCATCCAGCTGACAGATAACTCTATAGCTTGCATTGCTGCCAAGTGCCAACAATATATATTGATTAAATCATCTTTTGTTATTATTGATGTATATTAATTTTATTAACTATCTAAAATATAATAATTTAAAATACTGTTAGCAAAAAATATAATTTTGCGATTTTATTGGAGAAGTGCATTTTTGAGAGTTTCAGAAAAAGATGATATTGTGGTTTTAGTGAGAAAATATAATTTTAAGATTTTGGCAGGGAAAAAACATTTGACGGGAAAATAATATTTTTGCGGTATTGATAACGCGTTTTTTTGTAATTTTGATAGAAAATTGTGTTTTACGGAGAGTTTTTGAGGTTCAGTGTGAGAGTGTATTTTTTGCTTTTAGCGAAAAAATGTGTTCAGTTTTGATGAAAAATGTATTTTTGTGGTTTTGACAGAAAATGTCTTTTGCGCTTTGGCGTAAAGTGTGTTCTTGTGATTTTGGTGAGAAAATATGTTTTCGTGCTTGGGTCGGAAAAGTGCATTTTTAGGATTTTGACGGGACAAAATATTTTCACGATTTTTATGGAAAATATGTTTTTACAGTTTTTGCAGTAAAATGTATTTTTCCGGTTTTGACAGAAAAATATGTTTTATATTTTTTGCGAGAAACTGCTTTTTTACGGTTTTTGCAATTTTTTTTCAAAAAAATATGTTTTGAAAGTTTTGACGAAAAAATACATTTTTTTATTTTGTTGGGAAATGCATTTTTATAGTTTTGGTGAAAATGTGTATTTTATGATTTTGGAAGAAAATTATATTTTCTTGAATTTAGATAAATCATTATTAAAATAATGGTAAATTTGTCATTTGTTATTTTGGAGAGATTCATCTCTATCCATATGCATCAACTAAACTCACTTGGATGAATCTTATTTTAAAATAAAATTTTAAAACTCATCAAAATATATCGTACGTTTGGATGATATCTATTTTAACACTAAGGTGAAGCCACCAGGGCTCGAATCCCGATTACTGAAGAATTTACATTTCGGTATTGCCAAGAACAAAAGACCGATACGTGGTAACATGTGATAGTCTGAACCACTTCTGTAAAACCATGATACCTCTGTATAATTCCAAGAAAAAGAAATACTAACGGCATCAAACATCTCCAACTAGATAGTGTATTTGGATGGACAAACAGACAGACCCGTACGATACTTCTAAAAAAATAAAACATACTCAAATTGAGAAAGAAGCTTGGGTACTGAATGATTTGCTTGTATAACATCATCACCAGCATCTTCATATCACAACTTTTCTCCTATTATATGCTCTCTCTCTTTTGTTCCTATCTTCCTTAATCTTTTTTGTTTAGTTGAGGAAATGGCTGGACCAAGCAATTGGTAATGATTTTCTTCTCAACAAAATAGCTAAGGCTATTTCTTTTAGAAGCTATTACATGTTACTGGATAAGTTAAAAAATGTTGGACAAGAGCACGAAGAAGGGCATCTAATTAGAAGAAAACGCGTTACTCTCACATAACTTGTTGTGAGAGTTGTTTATTCGGAAATATTTTTGACAAACTATTTTAAAATTAAACTAAATTTTGATCCGCGCTTTAAAAGTGTGTAATTATTTATTGTTAGGAAAACATTTATTTCAATTTTTTACATAATTTATATATTTCATTTCTATAAAATTTATTTTAAACAGGGCAAAAATTGAATTTTGATAAGAATTTTAATGCATATTAATCTTAAAATAATCTAATTAAAAATTAAATGAATTGTCTATTACAATTACTGTTGTTAAAAATAGCTTTTTGATATTAGATTTCTTAATAGAAGCCAAATTATTATCATCAAATGTCAAACATATTCATTGCTTGGCATTTGAAGTGTCATTTTCAGTCCCAATTGAAATACGTATTTAAAGTATATATGTTAATAATAACATATGCTACGCAAAATATCATATTTAAAAGAAATGTAAAAGTTTTAAGAAAGTATTTTTTGTAAATTTAATATATATATACAGTTGATTTATAATGTTACATTTTTACAGGAAAACATGTCCATTTTAAATGTATTTATATTATATTATTTTACAAATATTTTTAATAGAATAAATATATAATTATATGAAAATCAAAATAGAAGAATTCTCTTATTTAACTCGTTTTGTGGTTATTTTATCTATTTTTTTTTTTGTAAACTGGCTTTCTTAAGCTTAAGTCTGTTTTGGGCTTAAAACAGTAAAAACCCTTTGAAACACATATAATAGGAACAAAGGCCCAAGTAAAGGAATAGGCAAAACCGAGTTAAGAAAAGGAGATGAACGAGGGGAGCATCATTTTCTCCGAATGGAGAAGAAGAAGGAGAGATCATGATCGAGCAAACCAGAGCTGAGTCATCGCCGATGACGCATTGGGATTGACATGTCGGAAGCTTTGGAGTCGATTGCGAATCTGCTTGTCAATAAGGGAGAGAGCTGATTCCGCCGATTTGAATAGCTGATGATGAAGTCTAGCATTCCTCTCAGACCAACGCCAGTAGATCGTGGCTTGAGTGGCTAGAAGGGAGAGTCGAAGGGAGTCACGGCTAGTGTGAAGATCCTGCAGTTGGGTGACAGTGTCATCCCAAGAAGTGAGAGCTTGAAGATCACAGCGATAAGCTATCTTCCTCCAAACAGCAACACTGTAGATACACTCAAAGAAGAGTTGATTTCTACTTTCATGATTAGTATTTCAAAGCAGACATAGAGGATCAACATTAAGCCCCCATCGGTTTAACCTATCTCTTGTAGGACATCTATCCAACAAGACCAACCAAGTGAGAAAGCTGTGTCTCGGGATCCCATAGGATATCCAAACGATCTTAGCCCACGGAACAAGCGGGTGGTGACCTTTTAAGTAAGCGTAGATCTCTCCTGTGTTTATATCTGTAACGAATCTGACCATCAGTTTTCCATTCATAATAGTCCTCCTCCTCTGAGAAGACTAAGGTAGTTAAGTAGACCTGAAGTGATAATTGAAGTTCTGATCTTGCATGAGACAGATACCAACGACCCACAGAGTAGAGGGAAGCGATTGTTGCTGTTCTTGGGATACCAAGGCGTGTGGAGGAAGCATTGAACAGAGAGTATAGTTGTCCCTGGGGCGACCAGTTATCAAACCAGAACCTAGTAGTCTCACCATTACCTATGCGACGATGAAGAAACGGGCTAATGAAATCTCTGACCTTTATCATCTTATTCACCAACCACGAGAAAGAAGTGCTTGTCTTGACTGTCCAATAATTTGATATATCACCTTTGAGAATCACTTCCTTGAAACAGCATATCCAGACAAAGTGTGGACGGAAGAAAATCATCCAGATGAGCTTTAGTATACAAGCCAGATTCCAGCTATGTAGGTCCTTCACACCAAGTCCTCCTTGATCTTTTGTAAGTGTCACTGTCTTCCAGCTTACCCGCGCAGTATGATGGCCTTCACTAGTGCCTTTCCAGAGAAACAAACTACATAATGAATTATTCTATTGATACACCCTTTTGGCAGGATAAAACTAGAACACTAGAACGTGGACATTCCAGAGATCACAGTTTTGATCAAAAGCAAATGGCCAGCAAAGGATAAAGCTTTCGCAGACCAAGAAGAGATACGTTGCTTGATCTGCTAAAGGAGGGGCTCACAGTTTTGCAAGTTTAGTCTCTTGGTACAAATCGGAACTCCTAAGTAACGCATAGGCAAGGATCCACATGGCATACCAGTGGACGCTTGAGTGGCAGCAACTTCTTGATCAGTAAGTCCCGAAGCAAAGAAACTCGACTTTTGTAGACTTACAGCTAGGTCTGATCGCTTTTCAAACTCATGTAGTATCTTGAGAACTCGCTGAACAGACTCCAAGGATCCATCAATGAAGATTAATAGATCGTCAGCGAAAGAGAGGTGAGTCAATTTCGTTTTGTAGCATTGATGATGATAAGAAAAGTTACCAGACCTCGCTTCTTTATCAAGCATTAGGGACAAGTAGTTCATAGCTATAACAAACAAGTAAGGAGAGAGCAGATCTCCTTGCTGCAAACCCCTTTTACCTTTGAAGAACCCACTAACCGTACCATTATAACCCACCATGAATGTCGTCGTGCAGATGCAAGCTTTCAGAAGCCGAATGAAAGGAGCAGGAAGAGCTACACTGTCCAATGTCGCAAATAAGAAGTCCCAAGAGAGAGTGTCAAACGCCTTAGTAATATCAACCTTAATGGTAATTTTCTTACTCCCTTTATTTTTGTGATAGCCATTAACTAGCTCACTAGCTAGCACTGTGTTTTCCACTAGCAATCTTCCCTCTACTAACTCACTAGCTAGCACTGTTTATTTATTTCTAAGGATTTCAAATTGAAATGAGAAAATTAATTTTATAATAAATCATTTACAATTGATGTTGATGAACAAATCTGGCTCCATTGAGATTGTTGACCTATGATCAAGGGCCGTAACTTCAACATCATTCAAAAGCAGCTTGGCAAACTAACCTACGACTTTGAATGAGACAATGGCACTTCTTTCTACTACACACTTGACGCTTCCAGAACTTGTCGCATTGTTCCTTTCGAGGTCAGTATCTCTTAGATATCACTTCTCAGTGTGAGTTTTGGAATGTAATGTGGGGTATTAGGTTTAGATGTGTTGGAAATATTTTTTTAAACATTATGAATAGTTATATGTTAAAAATGAGTTTTATTTGAATGAGAAAATATGTGTGATTTGAAAAACTTATACAAAATAACAAATACACACATTAGATTTGATTGGATTTGGGTCTTGTTTTGTTAGTTGGATTTTATGTTCATTAACTTATTCTTATAAACCAAGTATATGTTGATCTTAGTTTCAAATTATATGTTGATCTTTTATATGGATAAAATATAAAAAAGAAATTCATTTTAAAATTTATTATTGAGAAAATGACTAGGATAGCACTAAAAAGTTTTTGTCACAAATATAGCACTTAAGAATAAAAATAACCAAAATAGCATTTAAATATTTTATAAATTATTTATTTTTATCCCTTGGCTTAACTAATCCTATATCTTTTTGTTTAGAGTTTGAGAGTGAGGCTTTGGGGAAATGATTTCTAATTTAAAAAATTTAAAAAAAACTTAAAATTTTCAAAATAAAAAATGCTATTTTGGTCATTTTAGTTTTTAGGGTTATTTTTGTGACATAAACTTAGAAATGTGGTATTTTAGAGTTTTGCCCATTATTATTTGTTTGAATTAGTCAAATATCTCTACTCTTAAATTGCTCGAAATGTGAAATAAATTCACAAAATAAATGACAAGAATTAAAGTCTTTATTAATCCACCATAGAAGTTTCATTTCTATGTTGAAAATGAAACCTGCACTTCTCATTATTTTTTTTATAAAGGGTTTGTCAGTATTATAGAAAACACACACATTCAACAATACAAAATTAATCTCTCCCTCTTAGAATAGTTATGTTTGGTATTTTTATTTTATTTTGTATCTAAGAGTATAACACAAAATAGATTCGTTAGCTTCTATTCTGAATGATGCGGAATAGTCAAAGTGTGGTTGTATCCTAAGATTTTGATTGGGTAAACACTGTCACACTACGTGCAATTAAAAAATTAAAAAAAAAAGTGTTTTGTCTCCACACGAAACTTTCCGTGTTCGTTATATTTTGATATCAAGTATTGTTTATTTTATTTTTGTTTTTATCATTATATAAATAAATTATTCAAGTTGTCATATCGTAAAAATCATGGTCCTACAATCTTAATTCTTTAATTTTTGTTATTATACTAACAAAAACTGATTATGTGTTAAGTTTTGATAAGATCAGGCTAATGTTCAGCCAAGGATCCTTAATCTAGTGTGGACTAATTTTGGATCAGTATCTGATTGTTTTACACTTTTAAATCATCAAATATTGTTTATGCTTTAACACTAACAATACTGATATTTTTTAAGAACGATTGATCTATATTCAGAATTAGAGAATTCGTGGTTTCGATCAAACTGAAAAAAAAAGGAACTGGAACATATCCCAGCCTACCAGCCATTGTCCAGAAAAAGAATTCAGGATTTATTTCAAATTGCATGTATTTGTTTATATTTTCTATTATTTCATATTGCTTTACCGGATAGAATTCTGGTACAATTCTCTTACCAATAGTTAATGTGAATTAGGTTTGTTCTTGGTAGAGTGCTTTGAGTTGAGTTTAGTTGATTTTATGGATTTACGCAGTTAAATAATTAGTATGCATATATTAGCAAGAGCCAAGCGATTGTTCTTGTGGCTTATTTAATATTGAATGCATTTACGTTAGGTAACTGGTTTGCATTTAACTTTTTGGTCAAATATTGTTAACGTTTAGTTCATAATTATGATTAGAATAAAACGTTTTGGTAACAGTATGTTAATGCTTTGACTTAATTATGATTGCTTAACGTTTTTGTTTCCTTGTTTCAGAATCGTGAGATAACTTAATATAATTTGTTATGTACATGTCTGAGCATGATAGAAGAAAATGATCTAAATTTGAAGTATGATACCTTGGGTATTTAAAGTGTGGTTCTATCATGGGATTCTGATTGCGTAAACACTGTGTAAACACTGTCACGCTACGTACAATTAAAAAATTAAAGAAAGAGTGTCTCGCCTCCAAACAAAACCTTTCTTGTTAATCATATTTTGATATCAAATACAGTTTATTTTATTTCTGTTTTTATCATTACATAAACAAATTATTCAGTTTTCCATATCGAAGAAATTATGGTCCTACAAGATGTGTGTTTCTTGCTGTTAATATGTTGCTGCATAGTGTAATTATTGAGCTGGAAAAGAACCAAAGGAGGAAGAAGAACATTGGGACTCTGTAAGTTGTTGAGACTAGATTTCATATATTATTTTTAAAATCTTATATATCTTATAAAATAATTTTAAAAGCTTATAAAAGGTTATCATACTCATCTTGTATGAAAAAATCTTAACCGAGACTCCTCAGTGTCGGCTAGTAATTCGTATATGAATTTTTTTGAATTATATTGGTTTCATTTGGTTAATTATAGATTTCAAAATAAATTAGATTTTATTGGTTTGGTTTGGATAACTCATTAACCAATATTCCACACATATACGGCTCAGACAACCAATAATCCACATATATACGGCTCAGACCAAAAAAAAAAACTTTACGGCTAAGAAGATTCAGGCGACTACGAGTTTAATACACACACTCCTAGAACCCGAGTTCGATGGCTGAAGTCTCTGACCACACAGACCCCCGAAACCCGAGTTCAATGGCAAAAATCTCTGACCACCGGTAACTGGATCAATTGAATAGGTTGATTTTGGATTGTGGATTTGGCTTGGTTGATTTAAGATCAATTGATTTTGGGTTGATTTTGGATTGTGTATTTGGGTTGAAATCCCACCATACTTTAATTTCATGATGATTGGTTGATTTTGGATTGTGGATTTGTTAGGAGTTTGATGGGTACAGAATATGTTCCTCCGCCGGAAATGTTATTTGATGCATCTGTTATAGGCAGATGTGTAAAATGGAAACGACGTGCCGGATTAGTGACACACTTCATTTAATAGAGACAAAGCTGAAAGATAAGGTTAATGGTTTCACGATCACCCAATTTAAGCATATTTTTCATATGCCTAGACAAACTTCTCCTACACTCATGGGACTGTGGGATTTAACTGTTAGAACCGCTTACATCCAGGATAATCAATGGTGGCCTGTTGTCAATGGTGTTCTGATTAGATATTTCATTAAGGAACATGCGTTGTTAACGGGACTGTGCTGCGATGAACTTCCATCAAATGAAAGCTTTGCAGAGAAGCATAGGTTAAGTTTCAGTTTTGCTCATAAGTATTTTGTAGGTACAGATACAGTAGATATCTCAGACGTAAGAGAACAACTACAGTCAATGGATGAGGATAATGGCATTGCTATTATTCACAGGATTTATCATTATAAGAAGGAAGAATAAAAAGAACGGTTATTTAGACCCCTTCTTCCTTAAGTTAGAGAACGATTTATATATGTGTAAAAAATTTCCGTGGGGTACTCTATCATTTGACTACTGCTTACAAAATCTCGAAAACAAGATGAAAAAAAGCGTTTTGCGCTACTCTGTTAGAGGTTTCGTTCTGACTTAGTCAGAGTTTTTCTTTTGCGTTGTATTTTCTTTCTGAATCACGGACTTTGAATTCATAGATTTTATTTTTGAAATCCGCATATATTTCCTTTTGAATGTATAGCAAATATCGAATGAATGTAGAAGGAGCAGCGAGTACATGACCACGGATGTGTAAGATGAAATTTCTTAAAACGGGTGAAAATGTCTATTCACTGGGTGGCATATACAAGTCATTAAGAACTGATAAGGTTAGTTTGATTTTGGTATGCTGGTTTCTTAGTTTGACTTTGATTCCTGAACTATCATAATTCGATGCTTTGTCTTGAAACTTTTCTTTTTAGCTGAACGTGTTTTGCGATAATAATTTGTTGCTTCTTATTTTAAACAGGACACCGAGTCTATTTTGATACCTAAGATTAATGAACGTCATCTGGTGGCAGAAGTCAAAGAACCTGAAAAATTTTCATTCCACCATAAACAACTAGAAACATGTTTTGACGGAACGACAAAAAAAATTGTTGGGATAATTTCTACGAAAAAGATCAATCCAACCAGGTTGTTGAAGTCAAAGAGAACACAAGAAAAAGAAACAGGATAATTTAGAGACAAACCTGAAGTGTGAGAATATGGACTTTAAAGAGAAGTAAAATTATTGATGAGGAAATCCAATCAACAAGCAAAAGCCATTTGTGACATGAGACTAGAATTAGAAGCTTTGAAAGTACATCCTCATGATGAGCCATCACCTCAAAGGTCCCCTTTCCAGCCCCGTGATGAGCCACCACCTTAATATTCTTCTTTTCAGCCTCGTGATGAGCCACAACCACAAAATTTCCCTCTTCATCAAAACGAAGTAGATGAAGAAAAGTGAAACAGCCTAAAAGGGGTTGTGATGAGCCACCACCTCAATAGGGTTATTTAAGTCACAACCCCTTTTTAGGCTGTTCCCACTCTTCTTCCTCTTCTTCGTTTTGATGAAGAGGAAATTTTGAGTCTGTGGCTCATCACGAGGCTGAAAAGGGGATTATTGAGGTTGTGGCTTATCATGAGGCTGGAAAGTGATCTTTTGGGACGGTTGCTCATCACGAGGCTGTACTTTCAAAGCTTCTAATTCTACTCTCATGTCACAAATGGATTTTGCTTGTTGATTAAATTTCCTCATCAATAATTTTACTTCTTTTGGAAGTCCATCTTCTCTCACCTCCAGATTTGTCTCTAAATTATCCCGTTTTCTTTTTTTTTTGTGTTCTCTTTGACTTCAACAATCTGGTTGGATTGATCTTTTTCGTAGAGATTATCTCAGCAAATTTTCTTTTGTAGTTATGTCAAAACATGTTTCCAGTTGTTGATGGTGGAATGATATGTTTCGGGTTCTTTGATTTCTGCCATTAATTTTAGGTACCAAAATAGACTCGATGTACTGTAAAAATAAAAAGTAACGAATTATTATGCAAAACATGTTCAGCTAAAAGGGGAAGATTTCAAGACAAAGCTACGAATTATGATAGTTCAAGAATCAAAGTCAAACTAAGAAACGAGCATACCAAAATCAAACTAACTTTATCAGTTCCTAATGACTTGTATATGTCATCCAGTGAATAACATTTTTCACCAATTTTGAGAAATTATATCTTACACATCCATGGACATGTACTCGCTGCTCCTTCTACATTTAATTGATATTTTCTCTTGAGCTTTGCAATACATTCAAAAGAAAATATCAGCAGAGTTCAAAAATAAAATCCGTGAATTCAAAATCCGTGATTCAGAAAGAAAGTACAACGTAGAAAGAAACCTCTGACTAAGTCAGAAAGAAATCTCTAACAGAGTAATGAAGCAGGGTAAAGCCCAATGATCCAAGGAACGCGCATAACGCTTTTTATCTTGCTTTCGAGATTCTCTAAGCAGTAATCAAATGACAGAGTACACCATAGAAAAGTTTTAAACAAATCTAAATCGTTCACTAACTTATGGAAGAAGGGGTCTAAATAATCTTTTTTTTTTATTCTTCCTTCTTATAATGATAGATCCTATGAAGAATAGCAATGCCATTTTCACAAGATCTTCATTATCCTCATCCATTGACTGTAGACTAAATGTAATTGTTCTCTAACGTCTGAGATATCTACCGTATCTGTGTCTACAAAGTATTTATGAGCAAAACTTAAACTTAAACTATGCTTTTCTGCAAAGCTTTCATTTGATGAAAGTTTATCGCAGCATAATCTCGTTACACATGTTCCTTAATGGAATATCTAATCGGAATACCATTGAAAACATGCCACCATTGATTATCATGGATGTAAGCGGTTCTAACAACTAAAACCCACAATCCCATGAGTTTACGAGAAGTTTGTCTAAGCATATGAAAAATATGCTTAAATTGCGGGCGATCGTGAAACCAATTGGCCTTATCTTTCATCCTTGTCTCTATTAAATGAAGTGTGTCACTAATCCGGCACGTCGTTCCATTTTACACATCCGCCTAAAAAAAACATCAAATAACCTTTCCGGCGGAGGAATAGACTCTGTACCCATCGAACTCCTAACAAATCCACAATCCAAAATCAACCCAAATCATCATGAAATTAAAGTATGGTGGGATTTCAACCCAAATCGACAATCCAAAATCAACTCAAAATCAAATGATCCTAAATCAATCAACCCAAAATCCACAATCCGAAGTCAACATATTCAATTGATCCACTTACCGGTGGTTAGAGACTTCGGCCATCAAACTCGGGTTCCGGGATCTGTGTGATCAGAGATTTTGGCCATCGAGCCGTATATGTATGGATTATTGGTTGTCTGAGCCGTATATGTGTGGATTATTGGTTAATGAGTTATCCAAACCAAACCAATAAAATCTAATTTATTTTGAAATCTATAATTAACCAAATCATGAAATTCTAGGCATTTTCCTACACTATACGCAAAAAGAAGACTTTTAAAAATAAAATTCAGTTAGTTTTAAAATTTGTTATTTTGTTACATTATTAATTTTAAGCTAATTATATGTAAAAATTAAGATAAAATAAACAGTTTTTATTTAAACTTATACTTAATAATATATATGCATATATATTTAAAATTAAAAAATGGGAAAGTGTTTTTATCTTTTTTTGGTTAAATATATGTTAAATCATATTCTATACAATTAAAAAAAAATCTGCTATATATATATAATTAGTAAAATTGATTGTGGTGATGATACATGTTAAAATCACTTCACAAATCTCACTAGGGTTTGTGCATAGTGAAGCGATGTTGTTATATAGATTGTATTTAACAAAATAAATCAAAAGGGCGTTTGGTCTAGTGGTATGATTCTCGCTTAGGGTGCGAGAGGTCCCTAGTTCAATTCTCGGAACGCCCCCTTTTTTTTGTCCTATTATTAGGACTATGCTTTTTATTTTCCGGCTGCAGAATACGTGGGAGATGATCTTGTAATGGTCTGTGACGTCGTTCCCAAGGCTCTGTAATGGTGTTGAGACGAGAAGAAAAGCTCCAGCGAAGACTGATTGTTTCATGGCGTTGAATGAAAGCAAACCAAATCATCCTCAGCTTTTGGTACTTACTCGCCAGACAACTTCAGAAACGGTATGGTTAGATTCTACTTAGTCACTTCAACGCCTAATTATAATTAAGTTAAGTCGTATAGGCTCAGGTCAAAACTAGTGAGCTATGGACTTGGGAAGACCTCTTCTCTCCATTTCCACTCTGGACATTTCAGCAGTTTTCCATCTCTCAGACAAGTTCGATGATTTTCATGCTTCCTGGCCCCTCAATTATCTTCATCACCAGCTCCCAATACCGTATCGTTTGCTTTCACATTACATTTCTCTTACCAATCCGTAAGTAAGCCTCTTAAAGTTTACTTGATCGAGCGTCCCATTCGATGAATCAAACATCCAAAATGCTTCACAATCGGTTTCAGATCTTAAGTCTTCATTTGAATCATTTCCAAGAATATCGCCCTTCCATTAGAAAGCCTCCATGAACACAAGCAGAGAGAACAGCAAGAAAAGTGAGCTCATCAGGTTTTGTATCTGCTTTCTTCCTCAACATTTATTTACCTTTCCCATAAATGGCAACACACAATATCATCGAGTTCCAACAACAAGCTATACTAATTTTCTATAAATCCCAATTTACAGCCTAGCGATTTCTTAAACATTGCTCTCAAAATAACTTCTGTTCGGATACCTTTATTTTTGAGTGAGGCTACAAAAGGGTGACTTTCTAAAGAAGGAGAAAGAGTTGCCTTAGATTGCACGGATCTAAACCAAAATATATTTCCCTCTTACAGTATCGATTTGAATACTTTTCTGTGGAGCCACCTTGAACAAATCTTATAGTTGCGGTGAAAATGGATCCAAATCATCAGCAGAGAAGAGCTTCATTCAAATCCACACTCACTCTTGAACCCGATTTAACCATTGCAGGGATGTCAGATCTCAGCCGAAGCTGCTGCAGCCTGTGTTTAAAAAAAAAAAAAAAGAATATCTAGGCCAGACATGGTTAAGCTTAAAAGCTTTTGCTTAAATGTGATTTATTTCAGAGAAACCTAACCTTCTTAACTCAATAAGCAGTAGGCATCTAAGTTGTTGTGATTATCTATAGTCTATATGATGGATAATGCGAACCCTATAGATTATGCAGCAGTTAAAGTTGGCATATCACAAAACACCAAAGTAAGGCATATGATAAAAATGATATCTCGTCTGATGTTTATCTACACACATGTCATATCTCAAAAAGCAATTCAAGTTCAAGTTATGCAATGGTTGTGACAAATTTTCTTTATAGAACAAGAAACCCGTGGAAGTACAACATAGGAACCGAACTACACAAAACCTACCTCTTTTGGCAGCAAATTCCATTCCGTACATCAATTGTGGTCTTCCTTAACTTGACTCCAGCTTTGCAGAATTTCTTTGTATACTAAGCTAATAGATATCGTGACAGATCCTGCAAACATTTAGTTGAAGTAATAAAAATCTCATAACACTAACTGGAGCACGTATCTATACGTCAAATACTTATAAACAAAGAGAAAGCTAATGTCATCCTCCTTCGGACAATTCTCAATCAGTGACCACAACAGAGCATCTGGAAGCATTGATCTTACCATACAGTTCCTTGACAGCCTCTGCATACAGAAACACTATGGTGAGTGAGCTCAAGAGCTAAAACAAAGCTTCAAACTTAGCGCAAACCTGTAGGGTTGTCGACATGTTTTGCTTCAAAGGAAAAAGTATGATCTCAAAATAAGCAACACCCTTTCATGTGTTTTTGAGCAAACCCTTACAAATTGTAAAAAAGGCCAACTCGTTACCATAAAGTCTCAACCTTTTGGACTCTTTCAGTTAAAACAAAACCTTACGAAGTGAGGAGATGGTACCTTGGAGATTGGATGGAGTCAACTGCATGACAAGCAGATCTCGCATTAGCCTCGTCGAGAGCAAGTGGTTACAGTGCCTGAACGATTCTACGACAGTTTGATAGATACTGCATGACTCGGGATCCGTCGCCTCTGAGTCAACTCAGGAGTTTTATTGTGGAAGAAACAACAGTAACGCAAGATTTTGGGTTTACGTTTTTGATCCACTAAAAGTAGTTTGTTGCATAACATACCCCATAATTATTGTTTATTAACAATGACACCGTTATTTCCTGTTATTAAGCAATGATGCTTTATCAGTTTATATCCATATCCCAATTGGGTCATGATTGTATTCATAGTTTTTAGATTTAGATTTTTAAATTTTTGGTTTTGATTTTTTATTTTGAAAAAAAAACTTTTTTTTTTTGAAAAACATGAATAGTAATTTATATTTTAGCTTTATTTGCTTTTAAACTTTATTTTAATATACTTTATATTATAAACTAGTACATATAAATATGAAGAAATCCATACATATATAACTTTAAGTAAAACGTGTAGACATAATGTTTTAATAAACTTTTACATAACTATGATTTATATATATTCATTAATGGTTAACTACAAAAAATAATTCTATGTGTAGAACTTAGCTTATATATGCATTAATTTTATGTAAAATGTTAGAATTAATTAATTGTAGATAATTAATCTATACAAATTTAATCTAAAAATTGAACGAAAATTAACACATATTTCTGAAATTGTAGCTAATATAAGTCTATACATATAAGGTATGGTACATATTTGTTTGAACAAACTAAAAGTTGATTATATTTTTGAAATAGAAAAAGAATAACCTTTATTCAAATATTGTATATAAAAAATAGATAACATTTTAAAATAAAAAACTAATGAAAGTGTAACAAATCTGTTATACTTATAATTAACAGCCTTAGATGGCTTCTATAAAACATTGTGGTACAAAATATTGATTAAAACATTAATAAATTTATTTAGCTTAAGAAAACTTTAATCTATTATATAAAGGAGTGTTTCTCTCCTTCTAAGGATGTCCACGTAAGTTCCACGTAGATAAGTCCATCTGTCAACTTAATTTTTTTGTGCGTCTGGATCTTTTTTTTTGTTTGGTTTTAGGCTGAATAGCAGGCCCAACCAAATTGAGTTCCCCCCTAACCCTAATGCGGCGTCAAAGCGATGAACGAGAGCCGTCTCTCATCGTCCTTGGTTGCCTTTGTTCTAGCTCTTACTGGAATTCAGTGAGAGCTTTCTCGGCTTCCCCGAAAGTATCAACATCGTCGACAAGTTCCGGTCACCAAGGTCGATTTCTCCTCGAGGCTGTTCATGCTCTTCGCTGATTCGAGAACTGTGCACTCCGGCGCCGTCATCTTTTCCACCGGAGCTGTCGTCAAAAGGCTGCGTTTCGCCAAATCTGACGAAGGTGTTGCTGTTTCTAGAACCGAGGGATCTTGGCATGTGCTGTATGCGACGGCGCAGAAACTGAATTGTTTTTTTGTATATTGAAATTCACAAGAGAAGGGAGA
>JABAYD010062569.1:0-15718 GCA_014822095.1 Diplotaxis tenuifolia
AAAATATTATATTGCTAGAGAATATAATTTTTAGATTATAATTTGCGGTAGGATCTGGATAGAATTGGGTTAATTTTTAATTAATATAAAGTTAAGGTAGGTTACGTAGATTAATATATAGGAGATGCGCTACTTTTACATATAATGTCTTGGACTTACATATATTAAAATAAACCAAAATGATAACCGTATATTCCATCCATATCGGAAAGGCGTCGTTCTTAGGAAGAAGATAATTTTCTCGGAAAGTTCTGACTTTCTCGTGTTTGATGATACATTTGGATAATTCGAAAGATGGATCCTAACCAGGTGAATGTTGATTTCTTAGCTCGATTGCTTATCAGATTCTGGATTAGCTGTTAGATCCGGAAGTTATTATGTTAGATCTGTGTTCTTCGTTTTCATCTACGAGAAAATTATGAAGAATGTGTGTATAGCTGGAAGGTTTGATTGAGCTTAGATAAGACATGCTAGGTTCTAGTGACAATGCGTAGCGAGATTAGTCTCAGCGTTGATTATTATCGTTGTTGAATTTATTCTTTCAATGCAGGCACCAGTTGAAAACTATGCGAACCCAAAGACGTGTCTCTTCCATGTTCTCTTCAAGGTATGAGCCTGAGGAACGAGTCTTTATACGTTCTTTGTATAAAGTAAGTGTGTCAAAGACAATTGTTACAAATTTGTTTTTTGGGGTCAGGGTGCTGCTTTGGCGTTTTACATCCTCTCCGCACTCTTCTTCAACAGCTTTGTCATCATCTTTGTGGTGACTGTTCTTCTTGCTGCACTTGACTTCTGGGTGGTTAAGAATGTGAGTGGGCGTATACTCGTTGGTCTCAGGTGGTGGAACGAGATCAATGACTTGGGTGAAAGTGTCTGGAAGTTTGAGTCTCTTGACCAGGAGGTTAGCCTTTTCCTTCTGTTCTGCTTCATGTTTTTACTTTATTCAATAGGCTGTAAGGTTCGTTCAACCTTATAGAAATTATGTGTAGTTTTTACTGTTTCTCGACGTTGGGAATACTCATTTATTTGGTTCGTTTGTCTGAATCAGTCCTTGGCTCGGATGAACAAGAAAGACTCGTGGCTTTTCTGGTGGACACTTTACCTTGCAGTGAGTAGTTTCTATCTAACACTACATTTGTTGCGTATGCGTCTCACTTAAACCTGTTTGCAATGCATCTGAAACTTTAGTTGAGCCTTAGTATTAAGAACACGCAACAATGAACATGACCCCAATGGTAAAGCAAATGTTTTGCTACGGTGATGCATTAGAATTCCAAGCTGTCTTATATTATTGTACTTTGAACATATATAGATCGCTGAGTTCTCTCACGCTACCGACAATCTACCGTTTAAATGAGTTTTATCAATGAGTTTGGGAGAAATGGTTCTCCTTCTGAGTGGAATAGTATCATTTGACATTGGATTCAAATCACATGCGGAAACGCATTGCATAATAGGCAGATTAGTGAGAATGAGCCATGAGATGGTAGAAGGGTTTAGTGTCTAGAGTCAGCATTACAAAGTACAAACTCGTGAACATATTATGCTGTCTTTTACCGCAGCTGAATCTTGTTTTTTCGTTTGTCCTTTCTTCAGGCAGCTGCGTGGTTAGTCCTTGGGATATTTTCACTGATAAGGTTTCAGGCAGACTATCTTCTTGTTGTCGGCGTTTGCTTGTCCCTCAACGTGGCTAATATCATTGGCTTCACAAAGTGCAAGAAAGGTAAGATCCATTCCAGTATAGCCCTGCTTTTGTTAAAAAATCAACTCAGCTATATATATCGTAAGGTTCTTAACCGGTATTCACTTCTTTTTTTTTAATTGGCAGATGCAAAGAAACAGTTTCAGCAGTTTGCCTCACAGACCATCGCATCACGGTTCCAGTCCACAGTACAATCTGCCTTCACTCTTGTCTGAAAAGAAGAAAAAGGTTTGGTGAGAGCAGAGACAGTGTACAAAAGAAGATTTGCCATAAGCCACACCATGTTTTTTTTTTACTGATTCGTTTTCCCAATATACTATTTTGTAAGGGATTAAGAAAAAGATTTATTATGTTATGTCTTCTTACATGTATTTTCATTTTCGACTTACCCTGCTTAAGATACTTTTTGAGGTTGTAAAACATTTTGAAAAGATTTTGATGTAGCTTTCACTTTAGCTTTGCTAATATGTTTCCAGTGTTCATGTCGTTTATAGATAATTACGGTATTTTTTGTATTACAGGATGATGTGTACATCTTATTACAGGTAGTAAAACAAGCAGAAACGAGTGGTAGGTAATACAACGAGAGTAAGAGCAGTGAAATAGTCTGTTTACATTGTTGAAGTACACTTCAATAGATTTTGGTCTCTTTTAACTATAGAAAAGCTTGATTAGGCCTCCTTGACTGCAACAGCCTCTTTGACCTCGGCGGCTTCACTGCTCTTCTCCTTGAGAGCTTCTTCCTTGGCAGGTTCCACTTCCTCTGGGACTATAAAAGCTGAGACCGGGAAAGTCCTGGACAGTGTGGTTGGTGACTTGAACGTGATCTTTTCTTTCTCCTCTGTATAGATCTCACTGATACTAACCCAAATAAGAAGCTCCTTAGCCTTGACACCAGTGAGCTTCTTGATCTTTCCTGTCTGGACCACGGCAGTGACCTCGGTTCCGTAGGAGACAAGCTTATCGATCTTTTCGAACTTGTGGGTTATGCTCTTTTTCTGCTTCAGCCACACAACACCCGACTCTCTGTCATACCCAACCTCTTCAATGTCCTTCAACGGTAGTAAACCATTGGGCATAGATATTTCCTTGAGGAAGACTTTTGTCTTCTCGCGGCATATCTCATCTCCGGTGTACTTCTCTGCCTTAGCTCTCACCTCCTCTGTGACCAAACCCATCTCTTTTCTGTTTTTTTTTAGTTTAAGATTTACCTGAAAGCTGAAGTTGTGTGTTGTGGTAAGAGGTAACTTAACCTTGTTATATATAGGTTGGGTGATCTTCGGTGCATGCAGAAAGTATTGATGGGCATGGTTGCGCAGGTTTATGGGTGACTATGGCAATCATCATCACACAATAATGATAACAATTATTGTTATTAGTATATGATAGATCGTGCATGCATGGCCCTTTGAGTGTAAATGCAGGGCCTATCATCTCACATTCTCCTCACCTGCTAACCAGTAACCGTCGTGTCCTCCTCAATTATTAATTTTTTGGTATAAATCGAATTGAATAAACATCTATTTCCTTGACTTATCAGGACCCTACTATATTATTGTGATTTTTAGAATCCAAACAAATACTTAAACTACAAGAGCTCCAACTTCTAACTTATTGATTGTGATTTGTCACCTTACTTTCTTGTAACTTGATGAGACTTGGTACTGTTTCACTATAACCTTGGTCCAATCAAATCTTCATTAATATTATTTCAAATTTTATCATTATTCAGAACATCTCAAGTATATGTTTCAAGTGTAACAGCTCCACTCGAACCTGTAAACCTAGGAAGAGAAACTGGCGAAGTTCTGAGCAGCGTTTTCATGGCAGTGGTTATTCAATAGTGTCTCTATGTGTTTGATCTCCTTAGGCATTGACCCTGTTAGCACCTCGTAGCCTGTCTCAGTGATCAGAACTTCATCCTCAATCCTTATCCCTATCCCTTGGAATCTGCAAATTTATCAACTAATTTCACATAACCACAATCTCTTACATGAAGTTGCATACAAACTTTGAAGAGAGTAATGTTATACCTTTCAGGGCAGTTGAATGAAGATGGAATGTAGACTCCTGGCTCGATTGTGATCACCTGTCCAAATCATCATCATTGAGATTCTGCTATAACAATCGAATCTCGCAGAAACCAAAACCAGTTCATTTGATGGACTAACATCATCAAACAAAGTGACAATGTAATAAGCCGGACTTTTTTTTTTCATCCAAAGAGATTAGATATACTTACAGAACCGGGTTCCAAAGGGCGGTCATATCCTACAGAAGAAGAATCATGCACATCCATCCCAAGGTAGTGACCTTTTTATATCCATCAAAAAGATAACTTTGTTACATTGATAACGTTTATTCAATAACATTGCCAAACAACTAAACAAGGATGTTATTAACGTGATCGAGTTTAATATTGCATACCTATGGAGGTTGGATTCAGCTGGTGATACAGTCTACGATTCTTCAGGATGCCCATCTTCATCAGTCCATTGCACAACATATCGGTCTGCACAACCACAAAGCATCATCTGAGTTGAAACATCATTTTTTGTTGGCACATAAAAACTCTTCTGAGTAAGGCCGATCTCTGGTCCATTTAACCTATTACATGAACTTCTTTTCTTTGCATTCCGTAACAAACACACAAGCGTAGTATATATTTTCACATTTTGGCAAAACTGTAGATAATAATGAACATCTCAAGCACAGTTGAAGATAAGTTTATATATATACCGAATATGTGTTTAGTTGACGGATGGTTGTACCAGGCTTGCATAGCTTTATGGACTCTTTGTTTGTCTCAAGTATAAGATCATATAACTCTTCCTGTGAAAAAACACAGGTATCATCAATGTTTTTATCTTAAATAAAATAAAACAAAGTTAAACATAATAATCTTTGAGGAAAGAGGACAAATCAAAACCTGAAGAGAGCTAAATTTTCCGCAAGGTGGCCATGTCCTAGTAAGATCACTAACATAACCATGTAACTCACAACCCATGTCCAGCAAGACAAGATCACCATCTTTTATCTGCACAGATGTATTTAAGATGTTGGCTTCAAGAACACATCTCTACACCAGTAAATTGAGTAGAGTTTCAACAAACTTACTCGCTGATCATTTCGTGAATAATGGATCACACTGGCATTAGGACCACCACCAACAACAGGATTGAATCTAAGGAATAAAAGTCTTCTCATTAGGTAAAGAAGAATAAGGAATCACATGGAGTAGATAAGACATGTTGAGAGACTTACGCCATTCGCTGAGCACCTCTTATCCGACACTCATACTCAACTTTGGCCGACAAGATGCCTTCATCAGGATACCCTTTTGAATGTAGCATTGTTTTCAGAAGACCCTGACAATTAAAAGAGATCCAAATAACTACATAAACTCACTGACTGTAATATCTATTGTCTCAAGTGTATACGCACAATTGTCTGCATAAGTTACAACTTTAAGCAATAATGGCTTTTTTTTGTCACACAGGAGTACCTGGCATGCAATAGATGCAGACTCTCTCATCAACTTGAGCTCTGCAGGTGATTTAATTAACCTCAGCTCATGAGTAAAACTTGAAAGAGACTTCACTTTGCCAAGAGATGCTGACTTTTTAAACTCATCCAAGCTTGTGTATCTTTGCGAGGCCGTTTGATCATTGTGAAACACTTTAGAAGAACTTCTTATCATCTCTGAAAGAACCTGTACATTCAAAGAACATAATAAATAAAAAAATAAACATGTTTACAAGACATGCCACCTTAAATATACAAAGTTACCTCAGGTAATTTGCTTAAGGGATATGCTTGTTCTGCCTTGAAAACTTCAGAAGCTGCATCGACTCCAGCTACTTCTCCTTGCCAAGCAATGTCCTAAAACCACAAACCAACTCATTTAAATCATAACTACACTGTCTAAAGATGTACTAACAGATAATTAGTCATACATTAGGAGTTGATTCGGGCATGAACATGCATAAACCATGTTCATCGCTTAAAACAGCCACACCACCTGGTTGCTGGCAGCCAGTTAGATACAAATAATCAGCCTCTTGTCTAAACGTGTACGGAACAACGTCTGTCATCATCTTCACGGGAGCTGAGGAAATGATGGCTAAGCTGTTCTGAGGAAGAAGCTCCGAAAGTTTCTTCCTTCGACCAATGTATTCATCTATTCTTATTCCTGGTGTGACCTCTCCTTCAGCCATTAACTGATACCAAAGAGGGAAACATCATCAGAGAGAATTATATAGCATTTTGCAAAATAGAGGAGAAGAGAGTTAAAACAGTAGAGTTACATGAGGATGAGATGATGGAGTTGGTTGACCAATGTCTTTGACTCGTTGAGTTGAATATGCATAGCGGCTGATCACCTGAAAACATCATTTCATAAACAAAATGTCTCTTAGACTAAAGCAATTGTGTAGTGTAGATAAAACGAACAGAGCACACAGAGAGGAAACAAAGTCTCAGGATTTCTGTAAATTTTATAAAAAAGTCAACTAATTTAATTCAAAGGATGAAACTTTTCTGGTCCCTGAAGATTCAATCTACAAACAAAGAAGATAGCAACCATTGGAGACAAGCATGAATTGAGAGCATACCTTGCTTCTTGAGACTCTTTGAGCTAGATTCCGCGCAAGTACTTGCATCTCTCTTCTCCTCTCCCAGAGAGACAAGACTCTTTGAGTAGATCGATTCGGACCTCTAAAGACTTCAGGGTTTTAGTTTTAGCTGTTTGGAGTTGCGTCCGCTGTCTCAATGAAAAGTCGCGTTTCAGGGTTTTTAAAGAGTTTGAAACGCAAACGCACTTTCCAAACCGCTTAATCGAACTTAACGATAGTTTAAGTGTTATAGGGTTTAACGTGGCGTTGTCTTAAACGTTGCGTTTCAGCAGACCTATCAGTTTAACTGCTAAAGGTGGAGACTTTTGTGTTTCTTCAGACCAAAACACAGCGAGACAGGGGAGAATAGAGGGGAGTGGCTAGATAGAGAGTAACAATGGCTGCTGCAGCAGAAGAAGAAGTGAAGGATGTTGGGAAAGCAATTGAGGAGGAGCCTGTTGGTGAAAAGAGAGAAAGAGAAGAGGAAGCTGAAACAATGGCGCCATGGGAGCAACACGCGAGCATCATAAGCATCCCTCGGTTCGATTACACAGCTCCCTCTTCTCTGCTTCACCATTCTCATTCCGGCTTTCTCGTCACCTGCGGCATCAGTATGTTTGTTTCCTCTCTTTTCTGTACTGATAACTTGTTTCCCTCGATGGCCTCTGAGTCTTGTGTGTTGTGATCTTATTGAATCTGTGTTGCATTGAGATGTACAAAGTGTCCCTATGAACTGAGACTTTAGGGTGTTGTTGTAATGTTTATCAGAAAGGGAGAAGAGTGCTACCAAAGAGGTCATGTCCATCCTTGGAAAGGTGTTGTTGCCTATAGGTGAGGAGAAGGCTGAAGTTTTGAAGTCTTCTGATGCATCTAAAAGACAAAAACTTTGTGCACAAGAGACAGAAGAAGACGAAGTGAAGACTGATGCCTTGGAGGAAATAGGTAACTTTTGAAGAGTATATCCAGTGGTTTGTCATTTTTTCTTAACTTTTGGTGCTTTTCTTTAGGTGAAATTCCAGTTGTTGAGGATCTCAAGTCGGCCAAAGAGAGTGTCAGTGAAGAACGTAAGTCTCTCATGTCATTGGTTAAGCTGACAAAGAGTGGCTTGCTTCTTTTTACTTTCCCTGTTGACAACTCTACGGATACTACAGATATCGTGTCAAGAGTCTTTCAGTTTATGGAATCTGGAGCTCTCAAGGCACCTGTGTAAGTCTTCTTATTATTTTATATGCATTAACGAATCTGGTGAAATGTTTAGTTAGTGAACTGTATTTGATTGAAGTCTATGCTGTTGACCGTCTTACCAGTCGCCTTAGGATCACTTAACTCTACCTTTTGGTAAGCTTGCTTATAGAGTTCTTATTTGGTCTGAAATCACTATTTCATGTATAGTCTCAAACAGTGGTTTCTCTTAGAGATCAGAGTTATTTTCTCGTTTTTGAATGGTTTGGCCATGTCATCTCACTCTGCTAGGAGATTTTGATCACTGACGAAACTAGTACTTTATGATTTGAACGATGCAGCTGGTGCTATCGGATACTCCCTGTTCAAGCTACATGTGCTTTGACAGAGAAAGAACTTCAGGAAACAGTATCAAAGCTTGTTCAGCGGTTTGTAGATGCTAAACAAAACACACTCTCAACACCAGTGAAGGTAAAAAGACAACAATGTCTCTGCAATCTGCATAATCATCAAGGATTAGATTTCATGGCAATGGTTCTTAACTATATACAACCATATAGTTTGCAGCTGGGTATAACCGAAGAGGTGTGGAGGAGACAAAAGGGAAGACTCAGAAAGCATCAGAGGTTCTAGATCAATGTCCTTTACTGGACCGAACTAAATGCTTTGAGACTGTGGCGGCTGGAGTGAAAGCCATTGTACCAGACTCAGTTGTGGATCTCAAATCTCCAGAGGTAATTTACATATAGACAAGAACTCAAAATCTATGTTACATTATAAAGTCCTGAAGATTGGTGTGAAAATAATGTGTGCAGTTATGTGTTCTGGTGGAACTCTTACCGCTCTCTAGAATACCAAACGGCTCCTATGTAGCTGCTGTGTCAGTGCTTCCACATAGGCTAGTCAGCACCAAGCCTAAACTCGTGATCAAGCCTCTGGTTCCTGAGACCAAACAGAAGAAGGGACAAAACTGATGAGTGACATGACATAACCGCAGTTGTTTTTCTAGAGCTTATAAAAGATCAGTTGAAGTTGTATCTCTCTGTTTTAGTTCAGCTTTGTCTTTTCCTGTCAATCTGTCTCGTGACATTATCAAGTTTGATGAGCAATGTTGTGTTATTTTGAAGACTTTATTCAACCAGACTTGACTAATTGCAATCAAATAACTGTTCTTTGTATTTGTACTCAGACGAGTAAATGTTTTGTAAAACAATAATAACAACAAAGATAGAACTGACAAATACAAAGTGTGCTCACATCCTTAACCAGTAACCACACTAGACACGACTTATCCCAAGACTTTTAAGATACACAAACACAGAATGATTCAAACGAATAAGAAATAGAAAAGGCCTTTTTGAACTAGTATTCAAAACCTCAAACTTGAACCTGCCAAACAATGTCAATAACAGTTGCAAAAAAAGATGAATCTCACATTCTCCAAACCCACGGTTTCAATTTGTTTGTTCTGTACCCGATTTAGCCAAACTTAAATCCACCAGGAGGAGGAGCTGATTGGTTATTCCCGAAACTGAAACCTTGTTGTGGATTCTCGCTCACACCGTCTGGCACAATCGGCTCTTCATCTTCTTCAGCCCAATATCTCTCCAAGATCTTAACGGCTTTCTCATATATCTCGTTGTTGTCATGGGATTGAAGGTTTTCGATTTTGTCTAATCCATCAGACTCTTCTATTATCTGAGCAAAGAGATTCACCCCACCGTTTAATCCCATCTCCTTGTCAGCCTCACTAACCTTGAGAATGTTTTCAAGACCTTCGAGGCACACTGTCACAATCCTCGGATCAGGGCAGATTAGTAGATCACAAAGAGGTTTGATGCAGCCTTGGTTCACCAAATACCTGCATGCAAAACTCTGTTTTTAGCATATTTTGATATTGAGATAGATGATCGTATAAGACATGTAAGAGTGAACACAATGAAGTGTAAGTGAATTCTTAGTAAATGCTTAGAATTAGAGATGACTTACTGAATCTGCTCGTGAGAACCTCCTGATGTGGCATTAGAAATGGCCCAGGCAGCTTCCTTCTTTATATCAAACTCCGCGTTTTGGAGCAAGTGCACAAGAGGAAGGACTAATCCAGCACCAACCACAGCCTAATGTATGAACAATATAAAATGAATAAAAATTGTCTTTAAGCTCTGAAACTCTGACGCTCTCAATATTTTCGGTAACAGGCATTGTGTGCATATGACACTAGCAAACTACAATAAAAATCATGTCCCTTCGTCCGCTAGAAAGTAGTTAAATGGCTTGCTTTTAAACAAGAGAACAGAGTAAACACAACTTAACATATTCAATGTAACTTCTCACTGAATCAGAAATGAAATAGCATTAGAATTACTATTTCTACCAAAACTGCATTTTTGACTAATTGAAGCAGAAAAAAACTTATACCTCTATCTGAACTTGGTTCCCAGCAGTGATATTTGAGATAGTCCAACAAGCTTCTTTTTTTATACTCTTCTTGTGATTTTGCGTAAGCAAATTATAAAGGTGTGGAAGCACACCGCTATCAATAATAAACTGAAAAGCAAAAATACAGTTGGAGTCAAAATGTTAAAGGAAACAGCCAAAAAATTATAAAGAAACATTCTTCACAGATCATACCTGTGTCTGAGAGTCATCACCAGTTACAATGTTCCCAACAGTTCGAAGTGCAGGAATGAGAACCGTAGGCGATGGATGACTTGAAGAAATATATATATTAGTTAGTATGCAGAAGAACAATAACAAGAATTCAAGGGAGTGAAACAAGACTCAATTTCTAAAAGGTATTAAAAACATCACAAGTTGTAAGATGTAAACACAGTTGCTGAAAAGACCAACTAATACAGCAATAAGAATCCGAAGAAAAAAACTACAAGATGGTGAGAAGAAATTAACGTAAATTATGTTGTCTAGGCAAAAAGGAACTAACCTGAGAAGTTCCACAAGTCGTGGACAGACACCTGCCTGGATCACAGCCTGGATCTTATCATTGGGACCATCTGAAAGGTAGGAGAGAGCCCAACATGCATCTGTAAGAACTTCTTCATCATTTAGATAGATAAGTTGCCGAAGAACTGGCAGGGCAGGCTTCACCTGGAACATATGAATATCAAAACATAATGTTCAAATCATGGGAGGAACCCAATATGTAAATTAAAATTTTTGACCCATAATATATGACTGTACAGACAAATCAAGTTTACATTAGATTCTCTAGTTCTACCTCTTCAAATGGAGTTGGTGGTTTCCCACGGCAAAAGTTGGACAAGGTCCATGTCGCATTCCTTAGCATGGATAACTTTGAATTTTCGTTTAGCTGAGACAGCAATGGTATAAGAGCACCACAGCTGAGAACAAGATTCCTGCAGTTTGGCGAGTCTCCAGCAACATTCCCCAAGGCCCACACCGCCTACAACGGATAAATATACAAAAGGTTTATAAGAAAACAATAACGTTTTAGAACCTAAAACTACAGAGAAGCACTTGGCCAACTATAATTTCATATCACCAATAAAAATGTATATGTTCTGGATCAAAAGAAACAATAAACAAACCAAATATGGCCACAGAAATTGGAGGAAAGTATCCTTCTCACAATATAAAATTAAACTGCAAGTGAGAGCTAGTTAGTGGCAAACCTGCTCTCGAACATCATCACTAGCAGAGCTAAGAAGCTCAACGAAGATAGGTACGGCCCCATGTTCAATCACAACTCGAGTGTGATCTGATGTTCCTGACGCAACATTGGTCAAAGCCCATGCAGCCTCAAACTGAAAACAACCTTTAAAGTAAGCCCACCATACCATTCTTAATCTAAAATGTAAGAATCATAAGACATATACCTGAAGTTGTGGATGGTCTTGCCTTCCAAGAAACTCCACAAAACGTGGGATAACACCAGCTTTGATCACTTCATCTATTGGAGGACTGCGCTCTGCTCATCAAATTATAAAACAATCATCAAATATCTATTCCACACATTTATACCCCGAGAACAGTCTAAAAAGAATAAAAAATAATTTAATAAATAGCTACCTATAGATAACAACTTTCTGAATTGAGTAGTAGCTTCTAGCTGAGCTTGAGGATCATCAGAGTAAACACCTTGTACCATCATTGGGATACCTTCTAACTGTCAAAAACAGAACATAAACAGTACCAAACAGCTGTCTCAACAGAACATAAACAGTATCAAACAGCTGTCTCAACGGAAACATATGTAACAATCCAATTCCATTAACAAGATCAGCATATAAGTTTACTACACGATCAGATGTGTCGTCATAAAGCTGAGATCTATAATTGAAAAGCAATTACAATCAAAATTGTTATTTTTTCGGTAATAAACTCATCTGCTGTCAAAACAGAACATAAACAGCATCAAACTCTGTCTCAACGGAAAAATATGTAACAATCCAATCCCATTAACAAGATCAGCATAAGAGTTTACTACATGATCAGATGTGTTGACATCAAGCTGAGATCTATAATTAAAGGGCAATTACAATCAAAATTGTTATTTTTTCGGTAATAAACTCATCTGCTGTCAAAACAGAACATAAACAGTATCAAACAGCTGTCTCAACGGAAAAATATGTAACAATCCAATTCCATTAACAAGATCAGCATAAGAGTTTACTACATGATCAGATGTGTTGACATAAAGCTGAGATCTATAATTGAAAAGCAATTACAATCAAAAGTCTTACTCTTCCAATAATCAAAACAAAGATCCACCACTAACGAATCAAATCCAATGATCCAAACCAAACTAGAGATTCAGATCAGCGATTTACTCGTTTCTCAACGGCGGCAGCGCTCTGGAGAGCATCGAGACCAGCTCCGAGAGGCTGTTGCTGCTGCTGGAGCATCATGCCTTCGCGGCGCTTCTTGAGGAGACTGTCCTCGCGTTTGTTTTTCCTGATCTCGACGAGATTGTCTTCTCTCCTCCGCCTAGCTTCATCGGCGTCAACGCCTGTCTTGTATATCTTCTTCCTCAGCTCCGCGCGTGTGCTTGGCCTCAGCGACATCTTTCGTTAGTTAGTCTCTCTCTGCTTCGTCTCTGAGATCTTCTCTTTTGGTGGAAAACTGAAAATGGAGATGAAGATCGTGGAGGACGAGTCGTCTGGTGATTCCGGGTCGGATCCGGGTTGTTGGATCCTTCTCGGTTAAAAAGAGGGTCCTTAAATGGGCCTTAAATGTGAAAAGCCCATAGGCTTTAACACAAAATATAACGGAATCTTCTGGTGTTAGACTAACAGAATCTCTGAACAGTTATGTTCTTGTTTGCTTCAGGTAGATCCATCGCTTGTCGCTCTTACACCAACTTCTCGATTCATCATCTTCACGCTCTTCTGAAAAAGAATGAATCGAATCCTAGAATCATCCACCAGCTACATTCTCGATTCATCACTGCTGGTCTTCTTCTCATTCATCAGAATCAAAACTCTGGGAAGCTTCTCCTTTTCAATCCTCTGCTTCGATGTTATTCTCTTGGCGAAAATCCTCTTCGTGCTTACTTACTCTACGACCAACTCCAACAGCTTCACTTCATGTCTGATAACGACAAGAAACTGCCTCCTTTTGATAGTTTCACTTACCTCTTTCTCATCAAAGCGACTTCGAATCCTCGGTTCTTGTATCCACGAGTTGGTATTGGACTTCATGGTTTGACGGTAAAACTGGGTTTTGAGTTTAATGTCTACGTGCAGACAGCTTTTGTCGGAATGTATCTGCCTGCTGGAAACAGAGTCGATGCTTACAAACTGTTCGACGAAATGCCTGAGAGAAGTTTTGTAACTTGGAATGTGATGATCACTGGCCTAACTAATCTGGGAGAGTTCGAGAAAGCTATTTACTTTTTAGAGAAGATGCCGAATCGGACGGTAGTGTCATGGACCACTCTCATTGATGGGTATGCTCGAGTGAATAAACCCAAGGAAGCTATACTCTTGTTCTGGAGAATGGTTGCTTGTGACGCAATTAAGCCAAACGAAATCACCATTCTCGCGATTCTACCAGCTGTTTGGAACTTTGGAGATCTAAGAATGTGCGGCTCGGTCCATGGTTACGTTGTGAAAACAGGGTTTGTTCCATGTGACATCCGTGTGACAAACTCTCTCATTGACGCTTATGCAAAATGTGGATGTATCCAAAGCTCGTTGAAGTTTTTCATGGAGGTTCCAAACGAAAGAAAGAATCTTGTATCGTGGACAACGATGATCTCTGCCTTTGCAATGCACGGGATGGGCAAAGAAGCAGTCAACATGTTCAAAGACATGGAAAGATTGGGATTAAAACCGAACAGAGTGACCATGATCAGTGTATTAAACGCTTGCAGCCACGGAGGTTTAGCAGAAGAAGAGTTTCTAGAGTTTTTCAACAAGATGGTAAGCAAGTACAAGATCACGCCTGATGTGAAACACTATGGATGTTTAGTAGATATGCTGAGAAGAAAAGGAAGATTAGAGGAAGCAGAGAGGATCGCTTTGGAGATTCCGTCTGACCAAAAGGAAGTGGTTTGGAGAATGCTGCTTGGAGCATGTAGTGTTTATGATGATCCTGAAATGGCTGAGAGGGTTACTAAGAAGCTGATGGAGTTAGAGAGAAGCCATGGAGGTGACTATGTCCTTATGTCTAACATCTTTTGTGGTACTGGAAGATTCTCAGATGCTCAGAGATTCCGGAAACTGATGGATGTTAGAGGTGTAGCTAAACTTCCAGGACATTCACAGTTAACATAGCAGAACTTATAAGTGCATGTTCAACGGGAAAGCTAAAAAGGGTGGCTTCTGAAGCTCATTTAAGATTTGGCATTTACTTTTGTGTTTGCCCTGTTACGCGGGCCGCCACGTGTCGTGGCGGTCCGATCCTTTTCAATTTTATTTTTTTTATAATAAAAAAAATGTAAAATTAGATAATCCTATTTTTGAATCTACGTTGAGTCTTTGTTAATAAAGACTTCAACCTCCAACTTATAAGATGGACTTTGAATAGCTTTAAAGCCCAAAGTTATCGGCCCAAAGTTCTTTGGCCCACGCTTTGTATTGTTCTAAGATGAGAAATCCAACGGTGGTGATCACGTTTTAGTCCAACAAACCGAGCGGTGTTTTTACGAAAATGCCCGAGATATCTGCTTCGTTCTTCTTCTTTTGTTTAGTCCCCACGTGAAAAGCACACTTCTTTACCTAAAATCACCGACCGCTAATATTCCGCCACGTGTAACCTTCCCTTCGCAGTTTCATCCAATACTATAGCGCCATGTCATTCCATTGACAAACGTAACTGACGTGTCGGTTAGTCATTGGATTACGTGGCTGCAGATTTACAACGTGGCTAGATGCGAATATCCATGAGAGCAACAACTTCACTAGCAGCTTGTTCCCCTCGTGGTATATATATATATACTCTCCATCGTCTTGTGATCTCAGGGAAGAAGCTCCGATCTGAGTTTTTAGCAATGGCGAAAGTAAGCTTTAGCATCGTCTCGTTGATTCTTATCGGTCTCGTCGCGATCGCTTCCGCGGCAGTTATATTCGAGGAGCGATTTGATGGTAAACCTACTTTTCTATCTCTTCCCTGTATTTTCCAGACTCTTATGATTCCGTGGTGTGTTAATGCTGAGAGTTAGCGATTCATTTCCGATCATGCGATATTCATCGTTTTCATAGGATTAGATCATTTTGTAAATGTTTGATTAGGACTATAACGGATCTACGAATTTGTGGATTCTGATTTTTGTGAGGTTACGTTGAAATGGCTGTCAACATTTGATTGATAGTAGTAGTACTCTTTCGTGGAGATGATTTTGAGATCACGAGAGGAAGGATTCTAACGATTGATGTACTCTTGAGATTACAGTTTGCATATTATTCCTTTTAATCCAATCTCTGTTAGTTTTCCGCTTAGACTTGACAGTATTATAATGTCATTTGCAGTTAAAAAATTTCATTGAATCATATCTCGTTTGTAGAATTTGTGTCTCTTGTGTTGGTTTCCATCTTGATGTTCTGAACTTAATATATAATCCTTCGAATTTTCTTGATTATTTATCTCTTTGTTTTTGTCTGTTTTCGTTTGTAAAGATGGATGGGAGAGCAGATGGGTTACATCTGAGTGGAAGAAAGATGACAGTTCTGCTGGGGAGTGGAAACACACTGCTGGAAATTGGTCTGGTGATGCTAACGATAAAGGTATGATTCATCCTTCA